>LR138672.1:54116-78727 GCA_900659605.1 Tisbe holothuriae | reverse complement strand
GTTCAAAATAAGGTAACATTCTGAGCTTTGTGTGGCTTGTTATTATTCAGTTTTTGCCATTATTTGCACAGTATATAACCCAAAATATTACAACTTTCAACTAAAAGTATAACATTAATATAAAATAAACTAACCTTACACAGTGGGCCACGAGGCGAAATATATCAAGTTAATTTTGTTTAAATTAGTTGATCAGTGCATTGATATATCTATTCTAAGGGTATCTATATGATCTTATGATAAAATGACTAATATGGTATGGTTACAGAACTGTTTTCGTACAGGCCATCATTAGCAATTTTTCACTACCAGGAAAAACAGTCATACGGAGAGGAAAATTGAAATCTTTTAAATTGCATTTTTTAACTCTACAATGTTAATAAGTAATGGTTTATAGGTAAGTTTGAATATTTTTACATGTATTCTGGGGCAAAATAAGACTTTTTTCGATTTAAGAGTACCAACTCAGTGTATTATTACCAGGGGTGCCATTAATTGTGATACCTAGTCATGGTATTAAACATGCCAAAAAAGGCCGCCATAGGCCGTGATACTGGCCTATATTTCCTAAATCAGTAAAAAATTAGCTTTAAAATGGTATATTACACACTTTGGTCGAGTTCCGTCTTTTTTACATTTGACCGATTAAAAGTACATGTCTCCCCTGCTTCCCGCATGTTTACATTTGTTTTGTTCAGTTGCTGAGCGGATTTGGTTCACAAAGCAGAGTTCTTCTTAGTTTTCCAAGAGATTGGCAAAACAAATTTTGTGTTTCTGCCTGAGTGTTGAGTGCAAATTGACCGGAAAACTGTGAAAATTGAAGAAATAAACCTTTAGTGACCGAAAAAAGTCCCATTTGACCGGGATCGGGAATCGGCTCACTCAATCGGAAGACTCAACTTGCGTAGCATAAAGGTAAGCATGATTTGGAGCATCGTTTACGAGTAATTCGACAAATTTTTTTAGCTTAAACTATGTAAAAATACCTAATACACACTTTTTTATTTCATAAGTAAATCTCTATCGTGACCCATTACGCCGCTATAAAGACAAAAGGACTTTCGCCGTTGTTCTCTTGGTTTCCACAAAGTAAGCGACTACGCGCGCATGAACAATAATGAATCATTTGAACTTTAAACTTTCTTGGCGTATACAACACCAAAATTAATTCACTATCCACTCAGATTGATTTGTTAATGCAGATCTTCTCCATTTATTGATTGCAATACAACCACTACAGATATTACAAATAGAAAATTATTCCTTGCGCAATTGCATGTGCAAATGCGCATGAAATGGTTCTTTCTTAACATTTTGATCAAAAAATTCCTAATAATGCTCCAAATCATGATTATAATGCTAGGTCATCATCATGGTACCACCCAGATACAGTACAACCATAACCAAGAAGCAGGCTTGGGAGTGGTTCAAGGCCACAGATGGACCCTCTGTGCCATTGGGACGAAAGAGATCACAAGAGGACTGGTTCTCCGCTGTGCACCAGGTGCTTCTTGGACCAGCAGATGAGGTGGGCTATGGTCTTCTAACACAGGCTGAGGCTGACACGGTCCAGAGAGACCTTAAAATCCTCTCTAAACGCCTGCAGAGGATGGTGGAGCAGTTCAAGAACCGTCATAAGCGAGAGCATCTCTTGGTGCAGTGGGAGACGGAGATCTTCTACCTACCTGATGAGCACAAAGCCCTTCAACAGATCTTGAAGACGGTCAATGTAGATGACACCATGACTGATGTAAGCTCATCCCAAGCCTCAAGCCTGTTTGGATCGCAGGCATCCACAAGCACAGAAGCAGCTCCAGAGGCGGTGCGAGGACGCAAGGTGGCTGCTTTTGAAGATCTGACTACAGAGAGGTCAAGAAGGGCACGTGGAGAAGAGGCTTATCAGCACATGCTTGCATTCGCTGCAGAGACCAACCAGGATGTGAATCAAGTCCTGTGCAGCTGGGGCAAGACGTACAACTACCGCACCAACAGAATGAAGGCCAAATTCTACAGTGACTTGGCAGAGGGCAAGGACCCGTACAGAGCCAAGAAGGTGTCCCCAGAGCTTGCACTTTACCTCAAGAGCCGCACTGAGATTGGCAAGCGCACCTATACAGACATCAAGCTGCTGTTGAGCGGAATGGTGGACTTCCCCAGCTACAACAACCTTCGCAAACTCACTCAACAGCTGGTTCCTGCCACAGCTCCCTACTGTCATGGTGTTCGGGCCAAGATGGCAGATGTTCTGAAGGCCACAGTTGAGAATCAGTTGCAAGTCCTGGATCTGTCTGAGGAGGAGCTTGCCAGCATGAAGCAGCATGGGCGGGTGGCTCACATTGTTTGCGGGAGCGATGGACGTGGGTCCCATCCCCAGTATAACAGCAGAGACCACTTGGAGATTGATGCTAGTCACATGATTGTGAGCGGCTTAAAGTTGAACAAGCTTGTCACAAGAGAAGCTGTGGTCTTTGAGGAGAAGTCTGCAGCCCACCACACTGAAAGGCCGCTCAGTTTAATCCCGGGTATTGAAGACCATGAGAGGTTCACTAAGGTGGTTGCAGATATTGAGAAAGAAGTCAATCAACTGAGAGCTTCCCCCCTCCAAATCAAGCTGGAGCCTAATCACAGCATAACACTTCGCCTCCAAACCACCCCCTCCCAGTTTGATGGCAAGGCCATCAAGGTGCTGTCTGGAAGAGGGGGCGCTTACTGCCCATGCTGTAGTGCGTCTAAGAAGGATGGCCAAAACCTGGATCTGATTGAGAATGGGTTCCCAGTCACTGTCACGACTATTGGCCTAAACCAGCGCTTTGAAGATCTTGCTGAGGAGAACGAGGACGGTGAGCTGGTGGTGCCAAGGAAACCAAATGACTATCCTCAGAGGCAGGGTCTTACCCATGCCCCAACAGTGAAGACGCTGGAGATTGGTTCAACCCTTCCCGTACTCCACATGTGGCCACGTACTCTCAAGTTCTTCCTGCACTTGGCTTACAAGCAAAATGCAAAGGAGAGCTTTCCTGATGGTGTTCCTGCATGGGGAGCTGGCCAAAGGCTTGGCAAGGCCAAGGAGGCTGTTCAACAGGAAAAGATGCAGGTCAGGGCCCTGGCACGGTCGGCACCACTCCATCTCAAGCTTGACACACCTAATGCAAGTGGACATGGTGGTACAAGTGCTACCGCAAACACGGCCAGGAGATTCTTTGCAGAGAAGGACAGAGCTGCAGTGCTCAACTTGTTCAAAACCACTCCAGAGGAGACAGAGAGTCTGAGAAGTCTGCTGCAGAAGTTTGGAGTGATCCTTCGAGTCCTCTCTTCAAAGAAGGAGAAGATTAATATCCTCAAGCTGGAGGAGTTCTGCAAGGAAGCATACATCCTACTGAGAGAGAGTTTTCCTTGGGCAACTGTGCCTGAGACCATCCACAGGTATCTGGCACATGGCGCAGAGCTGGTGCAAATGAACGGCGGATTTGGGCTGGGTAACCTGTCTGAAGAGCCACTGGAGTCAATGCACAAGTATCTGCGTCGCTTCAGTGAGCGCAACTCCAGAAAGACATCACTTCAGGACCGGATTGAGGATGTGTACAAGGCAATGTACATCCAGTCTATCCCATCTGTCAGGGGCCACGCACGAGTTCTGGTCTGCAATCTCTGCAACGAGGAAGGTCATACAAGGCGTAAATGCCTGAAGCGTCTGGTGAGGGTGTCTGCCCATGATGATGCTCTTGTGGAGTCTTTCTACATTCGTTTGATGGAGTGAATCTTGTCCATTTTTATATTATGTCCCACCAGGATGTATGTCAAGAAGTTTCAAGCTAATAAAGAATATTTAACAGTTAGTAAAAGAAGAAATGAAATCTGTATGGAGGTGTTTCATAGTTAAATTTTGCTTCATTTTTTTATATGTTAGAAAAATGGTCTAAAATGTATAAAAATGACTAAATATTGACTTTAAATGCTGAAATACATGATAATATTCCGTATCAATGGTGCATTATGGCAGAAAAATATGTTTTACAATTATTTCCTATCCCTATCCTTTTTGGCCCACTGTGTGGGCCTGAATGCATGGGCCAGAAACAATGAAGTGTGTACCAAGGAAATATTGATGACGCCGATTCTACTGCGTCTCAAAATTAGAAATTACATCATTTCACGAATATTGATCACGTTTTTATTTAAAATTATATATTATTCTGATATAAATGAGGAAGACTGTACAACGGGCAACTTTAAAGCCCGAATTTTTTGCCAGCCTCATATTCAAACAATCTGGAGAATACTAAAATATAAGAAAATTACTCTCTTTATCTCATGTTTCTCACATATATTCATTTCCGTCACGCTCAAACGCTTTAAGAGTGCGTCAAAAATGCGTCGTCTCCACTTGCGTACCGAAATCCAATTTTAAATGACAAAAGAATTAAGACATTTAGAGACAAACGACGATACTTTGCTGATGAAAATGGATTCTAGGAAAAAACACTTCATTAACTCAGGTTGTTAACAACTATATTGAAAGATGTTAACGAAACTTAATTAGTTGCTGTTTAATGTCTTATGTAAGAATATTACTGTATCTACTACATGGTTTAAGGCCCTCCTCTATAGCCTTGGTTTAAGGTTTATTCTTATTGCTGGACATGTACTAGATCATCGAAAGCTTTAACTCAATTAAGTGGGATTAAGAATTTATCTACCTACTCGTACATTGCTACGTTACGTCTTAGTTAGTATGATTGATTTAATTGCACATATTTCACGCGTGAATAAAAGTTTCACAAGTCAAATAAAGATATTCCCCCGTGTTCAGGGATTTCCAACCGAGGTTTCGTGATAAGAATGAACTGGAGTCGATTCTCATTTCATCTATTCTCTTAATTTTATTTCAAAATCAACTTATGTTTTATACAATATGTATTTTTCTTTCAATTTTGGTATTATTTCATATGTTAGCATATTAAATCGCTGCTTTTTCAAAAATTCATTGAAGCCTGATGGAGAAAAGCGCATGAATGTAACTTCTTTTTTATCATTGTAGTAATCGTATTAGAAAAACCTTTTTTTCTGAAAAGGGGGTGAATTGAAGGAAATAACTGTCAACTGAAGGTGTTTCCCCTACTCTATAATAAGATATATTATGCTTTACTTAGTGCTTATAGTAGTAATTGTAGTTTGAGAATTAAAGGATCAAAGCAAATGTTGTGAATTCAGTCCACAACTCTATGTTTACAGGAAAATAGGGGTTTCTGTGGCTGATGGGACTAGCATTTCATTTCATATATGTTGTTATAATAGTATAGTATTAGTATCATATTATCGTATTATCATGTTAAATATTCTCATATATATTATATGACCCTGACTAACTTTTCTTTTTCAAAGTGAATTTCGTCTACTTAATTTTGTTTTAATTTTATCCTTTAACCCTCACCCATGTGTTTTCCTCTTATCATATGTGTGTGTGTATTATGTATATTAAGGAAATAAATGTTTGTGATGGTTTTAATAATTTTAGTAAGTGATCCCTTAGGGTAAAGTCATTTTATAGAATCTTTGTATCATATATGCAGTGATCTATGTCAAAAGTTCATTTTTTAAAGGACATTTTCTGTAATTAAATATTGGGTATGTGTTACTATAGCCTAGTCATAAGTAGCTATATTTAGTCGTGAAGTTATGTAAAATGAAGAAATCTTTGATAGTAGCAGAAATCTCTGTCTCCATTCTTATTGTGTGGTTTACTGAGAAGCTGTTGATGATGAAGAATAAGAAAGAAAATCTTTTGAAGTTGTCAAAAAATGAGATCCCATACCGGAGCTTTCTAGCTTTTTTTTCCTCAGTCGGCTTTATAGATTGGATTTTCAGTTGTATCTCACACACACAGATAAGTCTACTGCGTACACCCTCCTCTCTGTTTTCGATTAAATTTTCCATTTCTGTTTCCCCTCATTTATATACTTTCACATCTTGCATTCTAACGTTCTTTTTGTCGATTCTGATTTATCAAAGACTGTGGTTTTTGTTTCTTATATATGATATGATTTTTGGTAGGAGTGTGTTCTCTCTATATATATTTATCAAATCTGTACATCGGTGATGCTCTGTTTTGCCGAAGTTAACATTCGACAAAAGTACGGGGCGCATTTTGAGAAACTAAACTGGGCTCTGACTTGCTATAATGAACCGAAACTTTGTTACAGTGACTAGATCTGAAAAATTGGGCTGACTGTGTTTTAAAAAATGGCAAACTTTCTAGAGAAATAAAGTTGGCACTAGGAATTGTGTCTTCTTCCCATGTTTAAACTTGTTTCATTGTTCCCAATTGTGTTCTATAAATTAAGTTGTTCTTTGGCACGCCCATGTCGTTAAAGACCAAAAAATTGCAGAAAAAGTTCCAAAGTTAAACAAAATAGGAACGCCAATGACGTACAATTAATGCTAACAGGAGGAAATAGATTTTCATACCTTATAAAACCATTGGAATTATAATGCATGTATTTTTAATTTTAATAGTCCAAATGTCCCTCCACCCATTTTGATACTTGTGTTTAGGTTTTATATAATATTAAAGCTTAGCCTCGCGCCAGCTGCTATAAAAGTTTTTGTGCTTCAACTAAGCATTCTGTCTTCATATTTATTTTATGCTCTAAAATATGCGCTAAAGCTTTCTTCCCTGAGACTTATACGTTTTATATATTCTTATCCTATTAAATTGCATAGTCATTCACTTTGAGTGTTAGTGCGTGTGCGCTCCAGTCTGATGCTGGAGCATAGGAATGGGTTAGGTTTGGATATAGGATGGGGGTTCAAGATGTCCTTAAACAATGCACATTTCATTTAATAGTCTTAACTTCCATTCTTGTGTTTCTTCTTCTTCTTCATCTTCGGTACCGTTGAAAGTATTTTGGGACTCATTTAATCTGTAAAGAGAGAAGTGCAACTGTTAGGACTAGGTTAAAATGATATAGATTGACACAGAGGTTTTATGGAACTTTTGTACAAGGCAAATTGTAGTAATGATAATGATAAACATTGACATCGGAATAGTAAAACAGTGATATAGTAAATGCAACACAGCCATTGAGAAATGGACATTTGACGACGGCCACAACAATCCGCCTACATTTATTTTCGTGGACATTTTTGGGTTCTTTTCGGTTTCCAACACATTCATCTTGCAGCTCGGATTCATTACTTTTTGCCAATGGAGAAGAACAAGAAGAAGAAGACTCCTTATTGCCAAATACATAACTTTTGCAATTGTGTAAAACCATTTATGATAAACATTGACTGAGAAAAGAACAAGAAAGAAAACAAATGGAGATACAAAAGTTGTGACATTAACTTGACATCTCAACTACTTTTTTCTGTCTCTCTTTTGGTAATGAATCCACACATTTAGAACGAGTAAAAACAGAGAAAACGACACTTTTCCGAAACACTTGTTTTTGCGACATCCACCGAATTGATTATTATTAACACATCAAGGATTCCCGGATTGCTTGCGTTGTGGACTTACGTAAATATAGTTCGTTTTGTATCTTGCTTTTTGGATAGCTGCTGCTGCTGCTGCTGAGGGAGCGCGCGGCGTGTTCGCAAAATCTGACTCTTTTCATTGATATTTTTGCAGTACTAATATATAAAATGACTTTTCTTCTGTTTGAGATCCAGTTTAAAGGGTGAGATTTAAATGCTGTATGTTATTGACATTTTTGATAGGAAGGAATGCTAGTCGAGTTACTATATATGCGGCGGCGTTCTCTCTCCTAATATGGAGATTTGAAACTAGGCAGGAGTGAGTAGTAATTTTAAGCTCTTTTCTCCTCCCTTCTGCTTGTTTTTTTGGTCTGACAAGAAAACTCAATGCAAAACTTGTCTTTTTCTATTACCGCGGCATTTTAATAAAGAGTTTTTGAGCAATCAATTTTCTGGATATAGAGTTTCTTTCTTTATAATTTGTTTTGGCGCTAAAATTGTGTGTTTAGGGACGAAATTTGGAGAGGCCTAAACAGGGGGAAAAGAAGGGAAAATGGACTTTGTATAAACTGTTTTTAAACAAATAAGAAGTAAGTAGTAATAGTTCTTAATATGTTCAACGTACCTTTTCATTTGTTCCAACTAAGGATGAGTTGCCATTGGGTTTTTCCACTAACTGCGTCCGGCCTCCTATGTCGCCTATACACATAGCCGGCAGGAATCCTTGTGGCCATCGCAGTCAACAGTGCCCAGTCCTCTAGATGAGTCATCCTCGTCTGCTTAATTCTTGGTTACTTTAAAAAGGGTGCGATCTTGATGATGATATTTGAAACATGTTAAAAGGGGGAATGAAAAGAATTTTCTCTTTTGATATTCCGATTTGTGTCTTCTTTGGTTTGGCCTCTTATTTTGGGGTTGCTTAAAGGGCGTTCTTATGTATGTCGTCTCTTTAATACGGCCTGCTGGCATCCTTGGGCCTCTTCAGCTGCACCTTGAGGCGTTTCATCCCAATCTGGAAGCCGTTCATGGCCTGGATGGCCGCCTGGGCGCTTGTGGGGTTGTCAAAGCTCACGAAACCTACAATTAAATCCATTTAGTCTCAAGTTATTGATATCCAGCTGTCCTCTCTCCTCACCGAAGCACTTGCTCTGGTTGGTCGCCCTGTCGATGAAAACCTTTGAGCTGATGACGTTTCCGAAGGGCAGGAACATCTGCATGAGCTCAGCGTCGCCAAACTCCTGAGGGAGGTGGTAGATGAAGAGGTTGCAGCCCTCGGGGCCAGAGATGGAGCAGCCTGGAATTAAGGGAATATTAAGCACAGAGGAAAGAAATCGGGATTAGAAAGTTCCCCGCGCATATATTAACCATTTTTGCACTTTCTGGCATAAATTGTATCTCTTTTAATCCCTAATTAATCAGATTAATAATCTCTACTTTTGCAGCTTCAGTCATTGAGATGACATTACCATTATAGAGTAAGACTCATTATACGAGAGTAGATTTTGCTTCTGTCCATGGCTATGACAAAGATATTTTGCTCGTTTTCTCTTCCTTCTCTTCATGCATTCCAAATTAGACGAGAAGGGAATAATACTACAGGATCAGGGTGGCCAGAATGGGACTGTTTACATAGCTCACCAACCGACCAGAGCAGAAAGTAAAAGAAGTCCCAAAATGGCGACCCTGCGCACGACAGGATTACTAAACAACAATAACAACGTCGCTCAAGATGACATTTCCGTCCTTCTCCTGCTCATTCCAAACTTCTGCATTTGCTTCTTCTTCGTTAATAACTTTTTGATCAGGATCTGATTGCATTAATCCCGCTGTTGTTGTTGTTGCACATTACGACAGCAATGAGGACAACTATGACATATTATTACAAAGAGAAACAAAAAGTGGGACGATTCTCATTACTGTGATCATCATTATTACGGTGGCAAAAGGACTTTTCCACTCGGCTACTGCGGGGAACGAATTAACATCTAAATGAGAAAAATATTGATGTCATTTCAGAGTCCTTGAAGTCGACACGATGAGATGACCACTGATGACGGGTGCGGGGACATTGAGGTGACCTCTTTTAAAACACGTGCTTTAACGGCATATACTTCTATTAATAAAGACATTGAACATTGAGATATGTGAGTGAACATTGAACACTGACCGGCAGACAACTGACCTTCTCTAGTGGGCAGGAGCCCTGCGGCCTGAGCGCCGTTAAGCTGCATGGCAAGGGACATGGGCGCGCCGGTCGGGCTTGTAGGCTGCTGCTGCTGCTGCTGTGCGGCCACCGCGGCGTACATGGCTGCGGCGGGGTATCCCGCGGCCAGCATGGCCGCGGCCGCGGCCGCGTTGGACATGCCCGGGCTGATGTTTCCGCCGCTGCATGAGTTGGTCGTGACCGTGTTGCAGGCCGCCGCCGCTGCTGCTGCTGAGACTGCTGTGTGGAGTGTGGGAGTAAGAGTTTGTTCGTGGCAAAAATGATCTTTCTTTCTTTTTAGATAGCTACACATTGAGAAAGTGTTTTAAATGTGTTGGTGTGTATTAAATGACTTTTGGGATAGATTGGCTATGAAGGGGAGAAATGAAGAACATTCAGCGTTGAAGAATTAAAATGGGTGTTTGGTATTGACATTGATTTGAATTTGGAAAGGGAGTGTATTTTGCGAAAGGTTAAAAGTGGGTATATAGAGTTAGACATTGAATCAAACATAATACAGTTAAAGCTAACAATATATCAATTATATATTTAGCAAGTATGTTTACTTTTATTGGGAGTATACCAAAATAAAAAATGTCAGATTTTAAACCTCAAAGTACATTAATAATTTCACATGCAACATAATTTTTCAAAGCGATTTATTATTTAAGTTCTTAAACTTTGCAAAATAAAGTTTATTTTATGAAAGCCAAAACAGGAATGACATTTTCCCAGTGAGTATAAAATAATCATATATGACATTAAAACAAAAACATCCACACATTAAAACAAAATAGGGTTGCTCTCTGTATATGTGATAATTATGTAAAATATATGTAGTTATCATACGGATTATATTAATAAATAACACACAATAGCCCTATAGAAGCTAAGTACTCACCGATTCCAGGGTACGGAATGGTCGAGTACGCCTGCTGTAGAGCGGCCTGGGCACCGTCGCCATTAGTCATACCATGTGCTGCAAGAAATAATGAGAATCGGCATTAATATCATGTATTAACTAAGTTGTTTCGTCCTATTTTGAACACTTATGTAACTGACATTGAGCTCATTAAACATTAAACAAGACGTATCCCGAAGTATCGCAGTAGGGGGCTCAACGAATTGTTATGTCGAAAAAGTAGTTCAATGGAATAGAAAAGGTTTATACAGAACTGAGAGGAAAAGTTTTCGGTGGAAATGATTAACTATGATTCTAAAAAAGAAATGACTCCCTAGAGTATTAAAGACTAATTCAAATGAGAAGAAACTAAAGTCCTAATAAATAGTCTTGATTTAGCAAAAAGCTCCTTACTGTGGGATACTGCGGGATACGGGACCGCATGGGGCGGCGGCGGGCCCTGCTGCTGCTGCTGCTGTAGCCCTGCGAACACCGCGGCCGCGGTCAGCGGCTCCAGCATGGCAGCCTGGTTGCAGGCGGACACCGCCGCTGCCTGCTGCTGCTGCTGCTGAGCGACGCTTCCGTTGCTGCCCGACGCGGCTGAGCCCGGGCTCTGGCTGCCAGTGGACGCGGCGCCCCCAGCGCTGGGCGAGTGCGCCTGTCCGTTGCTCTGTAGCGGCTGAGTGGATGCATGTGATACACCTATAAGAGAGACAGCAAACGCGCGAATGGCGTGGAATTCTTCAGTTGGTTGCAGCGCATCGATGATGAGGACACATCAGATGTGGCGATTTGGCATCCAGTTATTGTATATTTAATGTAAACACACCAAAGAGAGCCATAAAAAGGGATACAAGTGGGAGCATGCACGTAAGAAAAATTAGCTTTGCAAAATGTGTTGAAATATATTGAGAGGAAAAAAGTACTGTATTTTATTGCCAAGCATGATGTTAAAGTACTGTGTGTGTACGCTGTAAACGATAACTTTTCTTCTTCAAATAACATGGTAACATTAATAGATCTCTTTCTCCCCCTGCTGCTGCTAACTCTAAATGCCAAACTCTCTCATTTTCATTGCATTAAACTCTGTTTGTTCTTTTTGTATGTCCGTTTCCAAGTAGTCCAGAAGCTAACAAACAAACAAACAGAGCTACCAGCTAGCTGTGCATGTGGTACAAAAACACACACATCATATCTCATGCATAAGTTATGCGAGGTAGAGACGGAAAAGGAAAAAATAGGAGTTTGTTTCTCCCTTTTCCCTTTCTACTTCCAAAGCTACTTTATATTTTGCATGCTTTTGCCCGGGGCTGCCTTTTGTCGTCGTCCCCTTTCTGGATGATGATGATGTCTCTCTCACTCCTTTCAAAAACCGGGAGCAGTGACAAAATCAGCATATCAAAGATTCTGCCTTTGATCTGAAAACCCTCATCTGGCTTATTTGCACCATATCCAACTTTTGCCTGCTGCTGCTACATTTTCGAGTTGTTTCACCCTTTGGCTTTTCGTACATGAGATTTTGTGAGGGGGAGAAAGCGACCTAAACACCTACCGGCGTGAGTATGTCATCTAGTGCAAATTATTACCTGACGTTGGCGTGACGACGCCTGCATTTGTGAGCCCGTTGAGCGCGGGCGCGATCTGCGCCGCCGCCGCAGCTGCCGCGGCTGATGTGGGCAGCCCCGTCATGGGGGAGATATACGTGCCCGCCGCGGCCTGCCCTGTCGTGGCCGCCACCAGAGCGGCCTGATGGTGCACCAGCTGGGAGTTTGTGAGCGGCGCGTACTGCTGCTGCAATGGGAATATTACGTTGCGTCAATATCACTTAGGCTATCCTCTGATATATTACCTGTGCGTATGTCCCGTATGATCCAAACTGGTTGAACACGAATGGGTTGAGGAGTCCCATGTTGCCAGCCATCTGTTGCATTCTACGAATTTGACGCTCTTTCTCAGTGTCAGCGAACTTCACCACAAGGCTGGAAGACGCTCCCTGCAAAGACAATTCATTAATTAAGCGGCTGGGGCTAATTACATGCTAAACGAATAAGAAGGAGAAGAAAGATCTAGTTGGCCTCATTAGTGGCATACTTTCTTCTTCCTGTGATATGAAGAGAAGAAGAATGGGAAGCAGGCAGCTCATTAAGAAATAATTGGAAACCAGTAATGCATGATAGATGCCTCTCTCTCTCTCTCTCTCTCTCTCTCTTCTCCATCAATGGATGTGTGGTACACCATCAATAAACAAAAAGAAGAAGGAGAAGAAGAAGTCGACCCCTGCTTTATATTCCACGAAGATAATGCACGCCGCAGGCCAATGGAGATAATAATAATAATATAGCAACTGCATGGAAATAAGGAAGGGAAGGAGGGGAGAAAGCAGAACACACTCCTCGCTTCCGGCCCTTTCTTCTTCTTCTCCCCCTTTCGCTAAGAAAGTCAACAGGTTTCTCGTTATGACACACATAAGAGGGGAGAGCTCCGAGGGGAGGAGAAGACTCCGCGCTTGTTGCACGTCCAGTAGATGTGAATATAATTGGACGGCAGAAAACGAAGCGTGAAGCAGATTTATGACCCAATGCATAATTTAAACAAGGCGTTTCAAATATTAACTTTTCCTAACAATCCCTGTGGAGAGAAACGAGAGAAGGCCGCAACAAATCCTTATTGTTTGCCTCTCAAGAGAGAGAGAAAAGGAGCTAAATGCATCATTGTGCAAAAACTTTCTTCATAGGGCGCGCGTGACGACTTCAAGTGAATTGTGTTTGTAACGATCCGACCGTTCCAGGGAGTCATTATGGATTGTTGTTCTTTCCCTACAGAGATCAAGAGTTCTTCGTTAAGTGTCGCACTCGAAGGCTTCCACAAATAATTGGTCATGTTTCAAGGAGAAGGAGATCTCACGACGGGCTTTAATTAAAAACGAAAGTCAATCAAGACAGGAATAACATTCGGAGAAAAGGGGTCGCCACCGATCTTCTAAAGTAAATAAGCAGCGTGTTTATTATCCTTTCTCTACCTTCAGCAGGTAGCTTTCTTGCTTCTGCTTCTTCTCCTCTTCGGTGCCCTCTGGCCAAATGGGAATGACACGTTTCGATGTGTCACTTGCAATACAGAGAGGAAGGAGAAGGAAAATATTTTCCTGAAAATGGGGGAAAGAGCTCTTTCTCTCTCTCTTTCTCCTTCTTCTACTCATTAATCCTGAGATGAGAAGAACAAGCATCGCCACTCTCTTCATCGTTTTCAGAACAAACCAGGGATTCCAGTCTGTGCCAATATCAAAGAGTTGACGATATGACAAAGATATGAGCACAGGATCCAATTCCATCATCCCTGACTGTTCTGAAAGCAACAAGCATTCTGAACACTGCTTGGCAATGAGCGAGCTCCCCTTTTCTTTCTTTCTTTTCACGTCGTCTTCGTTCTTCTTCTTCTCACTAACTAAGCTTCTTCCGCCCATGAAAGAAAAGGAAATGTTCGAGGAACCGGAAGGAAAAGAAAAAGAAGAAGAAAAAGAAGTCCTTGTTCGCCCAGTCTGTGTACACAGCTCAACGGCCTCGCTCCGGTAACGCATTATGTGAGAAATTAGAAATTAGAAATTAATACACTTTTGCCACATTGTGTCAAATAAGTTCCTCTCCCCGGTCACCTAGGAGAGATTAATGCACCATCTGAGCCAAAAACAAATCTCCGTTACCCACAAAAAGCGACTCTCTGCTGCATCCACACAATGGCTTTTTGTCCCAATCCACTCAGCTCTCTCTCCCCTAATCTACCAGCGCACAGGCGAGCGAGTCCGATTGACTGAGGCGTCGGTGGCATGGAGATGTGAACAAAATGGAGGAAGTTTCTCCTCTCCCTTGCTTGACATGATGCATTATCGTTACAAGATGGATGTTCCACGGAAGGGACGACAAAATGGCGTTAAAATGGATGGTTAGACAAGTGCAGCGTAATGTGAAAGCGCGTTAAAGTGGCGTCCCTGATATGACTACAATCGAAGTGTCCCCCAGCCACTCGCAACAAAAGGATTTCTCTTTTTCAGCTTTTCTTCCATTTCCCCCATTTTCAATTTCTTTATCGTCAGACGAGTGTATGAAGAAGTGAATCTTATTCTCGTACACTATCAAAATTACATTCAAGACATGTTATTCTCCTCACATTTCATATAAATATATGCATTTCACCGGGTTTTTCTTTGAAGTCTTGCCTAATGTGTGCTCAAAAAATCTAATTACATGCTTGACAGAGTGCGTAGTTTTCTTTTTCACTCCTTTACAAGGCTGGGAATGGAAGCAGAAGAAGAAGAAGAAGAAGAAGCTTTCTTGCATGATCATTCTAAAGTCACGATATAATTGAGACGCCAGCAAGTGCTTCTTCTTCTCCCTCTTCTTCTTTCTTCTGCATGAAAGGACTTCTTGGGATGCACTTTAGATTTCCCTTTTGAAAATCTTTCTTTTGCACATTCAGAACTCCCCAAAAAGGTCATATGGTGTACCAGCAAAAGTTCCCAAAAGTCTTTCATCCTTTGCAGGTATGAATGGATACATATATTTGTTAATCCCAATGTCTATTTCTCCATATTTAGAATCTTAAAGAATATCTTCATATCCAATACAATGAACTCGACGAGATTTATCTCGCTCAGTCAGCAATAATGGGATCACGATTGAATTAACATGCTATAAAACGAGTTGGATATTCATGCTTAATCTCTCGTGTAAAAGTAACGACATCAAGTTCGTCGTCGTTCTATCTCTTTTCTTTCCATTTTCCAATCACTGGATTGCTTCTTCTTCTCTTTCTCTTTCTTTTTTCCTCGTCATAACACCCTTCATACGAGAAGATAGAAAACGATAAAAACTGAGCTAACTGCCCATCTTGAGAGCAGGCTAGGAAGGGGAGACAGCACAAAAAGTTTTCTTCCTTCTTCCGCCCAAGTGGGTCAAGAGAGTTGTCTCCATATTTACAAGTCTTGAAGGTGCTTCGGCGCTTAGAAAACGGGGAATAAAGCGATGGAAAGAAGGGCAGTTTGCCTTCACTACGGCAAAAAAAGAGTTGTAAAAAATGTTTGCCAGGACTGAATTGCCACCAAGGGAATCTAACTGCGGACTGGAGTGGCGTGGGAGAGAGAGGAGAGAGAGAGCAAGAGAGGGAGAGAGAGAGAGAGAGAGAGGAGAAACTGTTCTTGGGACGATGTCTCTCCCTAGAAAACTCAGTCTTCCTAACATCCCAGTGGACTTCTTCCATATATAGACCGCCTAGCTGCCATATCTCTTACAAAGCCTGAATATAAGAAGACGAAGGAGAGAAAAATAATGACGTTGCAATGCAAAAACGCGCCCAGTCCCTTTTTTGGCAGAGGAGGAAATAAAAAAGTTTTATTGTTATTCCCTCTCTCGCCTGATTAAATTTTCTCTTTGTTTGATCGGATAGAGAAAATTCGGCATGATTGCTCGCATTGCTCACGATAGAGAGAGAGGATTACACTATTTGAACAGAATTTTACGTTTACGGGTCAAACCCCATAAAAGTGCTTGACATTTATCTCTCATTTTTTTTCTTACTGGCATCGTTTGACTCCCGTGCAACGCTTCGATCGCCGTCTGCGCCTCCTGGTGGCTTCCAAGTTTGACAAAGGCACAACCTGAAAATAAAGAAATTGGGAAATGAGGAAATGAAGTCTCGCACATCGATTCAGCTTCTTTCTTTATTCTTTGTCTCCCTCCCCTTTCTTTCCTTCTTTCGCGGCCGGGTGACACATTATTCAGAGGGAAAAGAATTATGAGGTGCTATAAAGAATAAACGAGCTCAATGAAGCCGAGCTAGAAAGAGAGAAAGAGAGAGAAAGTGGCCCTTACTCATCTTGGGTGCAACAAGCAGACTATAACTAGTAAGAAGGGGACGAAGACTCATATTTTGCCTCAATTTCGATCTATCTCTTCTCCGTCTTCTCTATAAAGTGGGGGGCCGGTCCCTCAGCGGCCAGCAGCAGGCAATGCATCTTCCAAGAGAGAAAGTTCATGCCTCAATGCGCCATAATGAGAATATCTTTCTGCCCCTTTTTAGCACGGGAGTACTACTATAAAGTAGAGTGAAAAAACGAAGCTCGAAGGTAGAGAGAACATAAGGAAAAAAGTTCTAATCATTTCTCGGAGCGAAGTTAAGTTTCCTTCTTCTTCTTCTTCCAACTCAAACATAACAAGGGCTTCGAAACAAGGAAAGAGAGAGAAAGAGAGTTGCTTCGTTGTTTCTCCTCTTCCATCCGCTAGAGGCAACAAAAAGGGGAAGAAAAGCACTGTCGATCGAAAGAAAATATGAGATCAGGGATGCTCCAGACTTCATAAGGCTTGGGAGCCAGATGATTTGCCTCTAATAAACGTAGACCATAAATTGGATGAGAACTGGGATCCCTGCTGTCTTATTGTTTCTGCTCCATAGCCGAAGCTCCGTGTGGAAGAAGAGGAAAAAGAAGCAATATCGTCGTTTTAGAAAGCCAAATGGGGGCCAAAACTGCTTGTTGATCTCTGTAGGAGCTCGTTCCAGCCGGTTTAAACTGCTTTCACTTTCACTTTCCACATCCATTCGATATAGCTCCGTTGATGAAATAGTTTTCCAACTCGGTGGAGATGTTAAATAATCGAGCTATTTTCAACCTGGATTAAGCCGCTCTATCTCTATTTTCCACAATCTTTAGCAGCGAGGAAAAAATAGCATCTATCACATACAACGCAACAGAAAACTTTTTTCCCAGATACACATTTTCCCCACAAAAACTTTGAACGCTAAACACTGACTTTTAAGACTGGTGGAGGGAGAAGAAGAAGAAGCTCTTGGTATTATTATTTCCCTCGAATTCGTTTGACAGGTATCCATAACCTTTTGCTGTTCTTGCTGCCAGTTATATGCCAACAACAGAGTTATATGGCAATAGAAAGAAAACTTTTTCGAAACGGCTTTTTAAAGGCATCAAATAAGCTTTTTTCTGTTCATCTCTTCTATTTCACCCAGATTGCTCTCTGAAGGGAAAGATTCCTTCTTGTTGCTCCCCTCTCCACACAATAATACCACCATACGGTATTTCTTCTTCTTCTTCCCCCCTGATTCTCCTTAGCTGTTCGTGCCACACAAACTTTTTGCTCAGCCGCAAGATGCTCCTTCTTCTTCTTCCTCCTCCACTTCTCACCCTTTCCCCCGCTCACATATAAGAATGTATTTAGCTTCTCCTTCCCCCTTCCATGCTGTACACTGTACTACTACGCACCTACTTTACAAATCACGGGCCATTAAGCTAAGTGATGACTTTTCCCTCTTGCAGCCAGAAGAGGAAAACTTTCCAACCAATAGATCTTGTTTTGCACTCGCTATTTAGATAGAGGAAAATAGATCTTTTAAAGAACGTTGCGTTCGTTTCTTATCAAAATGGTTTTGTTCGTTTTTGCTGTAAAAAGAGCGATCTGTGCGCTTGACAGGAACAGGTAAAACGATTGGCACAATATGGTAGCGCATAGTTTCTCCGACAAAAGTGTATGAATAAAATCGAAATTACTTTTTGGGATTAATATAGACTCATGCAATGAGCTTCTCCGACAAGATTTAGGTTGAAGAATAACTCCGACAGAGCAAACAGAATAACGCCGACACTATCTAAATTAACAGTTTAACTCCGACACAGTTCATATGGAATAACTCCGACACTACATATACATTAAATGCAACAGCTGCCAAAATATTTTCAAAAATAAAATGACGTACATTTTACTAAGCTAACAAACATTGTAAATATATACAGTAGCGCAGTATATAGTTCCTTTATATTTAAGTAGAATGTGCACTTCATTCGTTTATAATATTTGGCATTCCTATTAATTAGATTTATTAAGTAACTTTGCTTTGTTACAGTATGGCGTTACTTCAAATAATGAAGTAAATTTTAAGTTGATTATTCCCTTCCAAACATATTTTTTATTAATATCAAAACTTCGCCTTAATTTTTTCCCCTCATTCCTTCATAACTACTTCAGTATTTACTTTTTGTTAAATATATTCTTATAATCCATATAGGATGTCTTTCAATTTAGTACTGTCGAATTTGTTCTAAGAGCTGTGTCGAGTTTGTTCCAATATCAGTGTCGATTTTATTCTTATAATAAAGTATTGTCGGAGATGTTCTTATTCTTGTGTTGCAGTTATTCTTCATAATGTCGAAGTTATTCCAACTCTGCTGTCGAATTTAATCTGACTCTGTTGTCGGAGTTAATGGTGGATTCCGCACAATATACCTGGCCAGAAATGATATTAAGTCGGTGCTTACCTTCAACAGTTAAAAAGTCACTATTTGGCATTATTAAATGTCACATCTAAGTAATTATACTTTACAAACAAAAGAAGTCTTGTAAACATATTTGTTATATATTTTCCAGAGAGCTTCAAAGATTCTCCTCCGATATTTCTGCGTGTTTTATAAACTCGGTACAAATATAAAATATATAAGCAGATTTCAGATGGGAAAAAGTATAAACTGGAAAAAGTTCCCTCTCCCAGAAATCTCATTTTTGCTTGGAATAAAGTAATCCCACAGAATTTGTTATTTTCCAGTTGAGAAGTAAGTTGTTCTCAACAAAATAATAAGTCACCAAACCGACATATTGCCAACTGGAATAAAAAGTTCTACACACAGGCTACAAAAGTCATGCGCTAGCCGGGCTACCAGAAAAAAAGAGATTAAGCAGGCCATTATTAAACACCAAATTAAGCCCCTTATTATTAAGAGAGAACCCCCCACAGAAGGTGCTTTCTACGAACGTAATATTGTATGTATGTATACACATGCATATAGAGGTGGAATTAAACCGTACAAGCTGTACTACTCTAGTTTTCCTTTACGTCCGTTGTTTCGTTCTTCTGTGGAGACCATGCATAATTCAGGGGCTCAGCAAATGTCATTTCAATGGAAAAGAAGCAAAAAAAGTCTATAAAAGCTGGAGCAGGGAAATAAAAAAAGGAAAAACACTGGAGGAGGTCGCACGGCTGTAATAAGTTTGTGTGCTTGTTTGCTTCAACGGTTTTGTGTTCAGACATTAATTTGGTTTTTGGCAATGGCAAGGGGAGTAAAATGCACATTGCACATAACTAATAGTGCATACGTTCTAAAGTAGATTTTTGGTATTTGATGCCCTTTAAGTGGTAAAATCCGATTGTGAATATGCCAGAATGCTATATTTCCCAGACCATGACAATTGGAAAAAATATTGGTAGTCAAAGAAGAAAATAAGTTGGCTTTCATGTCAAAATGTGTTTCATCCTTTTTTCCCCCTGTAATCCTTGAAAATGCCAATAAAATATCCCCCAGAGATCTATATTCCGTGATAAAGCAGATTAAAGAGGGGAAAATCAAGTTTAAAAACATGCTGGAAAATGAAAAAGCCGCTTTAAATATGTATTTAGGAGCCCGCCCTTGACACATAGAGTGGGACTAACAAGCATATGTGGGATATAACAAGTGTTTGTTTACACTAAAAAGGGTTTTATATACAAGGCAGATATCGAGTACATCGTGTCCGTAATTTGTTTTAATGGCCCCCGCTTGCCGCTACCACCAGTTTACCTTTCCACTTGAAACATGTTTGGAACTTTCTTCTTCTCCAACTGCTCAATATATACCAAACAAGACTCTTTTAACACTACTCCCAGATCCTCCAAAGTAGTATTTGTGTGGCAAAAAAGCCTCTAAATCTATTTGCACATGATTGCCGTCGTCTCAAGTATAAAAGTAGGTGCGACAATGACAGTTCAATACATTTATTGAGTGCTCACCCCTTTCCACACTGGTTCTGATTTGCCTACTCTCTCCATTCCCCCTTCTACTCCACTCGACATAATACCACATAAAAATAAACTGTATATAACAATAACACGTCGTTTACGAAGGGCTGTTGCTGGCATGCCACAAGTAGTTGTTGGGTTACTTTGCTCTCCTTTTTCTGCTTCCCCTCCTTCTTTTTCTGCCATTTCATGCTCATCGTGTAAAAAGTGTGCGGAGAAAAAGAATTCGTTATGAGCTTTCTTGGAGTGTTTTGGTGGTTTTTCAAGAGGGGGAGAACGGCGGCTCTCGTTTCCTCAACACATAAGGGAGAACGAAACGAGGGGCCATAATCTTGTGCTCTTTTTTGGCCTGGGACCTGTTGCTAGATATGCCGCAACAGGGGGGGAAGAACATTATTTCCTTTTCTATTCTTTCTTGAAAAGGGAGCGAGAATCAACAAGCGCCAAGTCATTTTGAAAAGGAGCTACAAGTTGGTACTTGAACAAGATAAAACTGCTCAAAAGGAAGAAGAGGGAAAAGAATTCTCTTGTATTGCTGCTCCTTACACTCGTATCTTTTTTGGCAAAGAGAGGAAACTTCTTTTTTCTTCATGAAGGGAAAAACCTGGGTTGGAATTCCTTTGTGCTCACAAACAAACTAAAAAGAGTGGGGGTCTAAAAGGCTTCGAATGGGTGTATGTGTGCCTTTGCTTTTGCCCTCCTCCTCGGTCTCGGCAGCAGTAGCAGCACAAACAGAGATAAGGCAAATAAGATAAAAGCCAGAGTTCCTTTTTTGCAGTCGGTCGGTTCTTCCTTTTCTTCTTCTTCTCTTTGTGCTGAGCAGCCGCTGAAGCAAACTCCACCAGTCCTTCTTCTTCCTCCTTTCACCTCTTCGATTAGAGACGACGAAATTGGAAGGAGGAAAGATAGAAAGAAAGAAGGAAGGAAGAAGGAAACTTTGGAGTGAGAAAAGAGCGGATCCGACTGATGTTACTTTTTCTTTAGGCTACCTCTTTCTTCTCTCCCTTCAGTGCTACTTTCTTTCCTTCTCTATCTCTCTTCCCTCAGTTCCCTTCTTTCGCCCCCTTTCACAAGTAACATCGACAGCTGACTTTGAAAAGAGAGTAGCAGGCTTCAACAGTGATTTGCTTCACTCTCTATTGTTGCTCCACAATTGAGTTCTGTTCACTTGTCTTCTCCTCTTTCCCACAGAGCTCCAATATATACACACAATGCAAATTCATATCAGAGCCTAATCCTATAATCTCGATGGTCAGTCCCCTTGGAAAGATGAGTCCTTCTTCATCATCGATATTGCTGAGATCAGCACGATGACAATCTTCAGTGCAATGGAAGCAGCAGCATGACAATACCAGTGGAAAAAACCACAAACTCAGGAGAGAGATCAACATCAGTTGAGGATAAGGATAATTACTTTTCCCTTCTTTCCGTTTTTGCTTGTTTTTGATCATCGTGGCGACTTGTTCCATCTCCTCTTCATGCCAGCCTAGTCCTCCTCCTCCTCCATCCTTTGTAGAATATATATTATAAAGTAAAAGAGCTGATACATCATTGCGTGTAGAATGATGGAGAAAGAAGGAGGAAAGAAAGTTGGAGGAGAAGGGAAACTTTTCAGAAGGAGAAGAAGAAGAAGAAGGAGCCCTCAATGTCCCAAGGGCCACGCACGCACTCACAGCAGCCAGAGGACAAGCCTGCATTTGGGACAGCAGCAGCAGCAGCATCGACATGTCTTTCATCTGAAGTAAACAGCTCGGGACAACTTCATCTATATGATGATAAGTTTTCTGCTGCTGCTGCTTCGATCGAGTCTGACGATGTGTACTCAGTACTCACTATGAACTGGGAGGGTAAAAAAGAAAGAAACCTTCACTGGAAGGGGGAGATCGAGAAATGAATCAGAGTTGTAACACTAACATGACCTTACACGTCGAACGTTTTTGCGCCATGACTCCAACATGAGAGGAGCAAATATTGGGGGAGCGAAGAAGAAGGGTTATGTTTTGCTCTCCAAAGTGACACCAAGGGAGAAGAAGAAGGAAGAGCTCAGCAATGATCGATGGCTAGGGATGCTTAACACGGCACAGGTTTTACTTTTGCTGTTACAATCTATCTTCTCTTATATTTAGAGAAAATAGTATTTCCGTCAACCCTTTTGATGCCCCAGAGGAAACACATCTCGTACGTGTTTTTGTCTCAAATCCACCGCGTCGCCGTGGAGACATGACTTACTTACACAGTGGTTTATATGCGAGGGAAGAGGAAGTCATTGGACCATTAAATCATGAGATTTGTGACCGAGTAGACATGAAATATACGCATGCAATGGAGGAGCAAAAAGAAGGGTAATCGCACACTTCTGAAGACAGTGAACTCTACGACACGAATTTTGCCCTGTGGGCAAGCACTGAAGATACAGCAGCAGCTCGATCCCCTATTGTATGCGTTGAAAGCTTCTTCTCCTCCAAACCCAACCCTAATGTTTCAGACTCCTTCAAGTACTTTTGCTCTCTGAGATTTGTGCCCTTCTTCAGTTACTAGCTTCTAGTGTGAAAGCCTTTCTTTCTTCTTTTGAGCCTCTTAGCCTCTCATTCCATTTCGAACGTGCGTTTTCTTCTCTACACTTTTTAACCCCTCTTGCTCCTTCTTCTTTCTTTTTTTGACAAAAGTGAGTGGAAGAGTCTTTTCTTCCGAGAATGCATTAAATGAAGTTTCGAAAAAAGACATTCGTGAGAAGTTGATTTCCACATTTAGTGCTTACCTTTGCTAGCTCCGTCTGGTCCCCTGAGTATGGTGCACTCCTCTATGCTTCCGAAGGGCTGCACCAGCTGGCGAACATCGTCCTCGGACTGTTGCTTGCTAAGCATGCCAACGAACAGCTTTCTGTCTTCTGGAATAAAAAGGAGAAGTGAAGACAACGGATTAGCAACAGTTTAATTACGATAGACCATCCTTTTATGTGGAAGTGTACTCAGCTGTATGACCGTGTAACTCTACAATGACGTCGACCCTCTTTTTCTGTTATGGGTGCTCTTGACTGCAGCTGGGCAAGCAGAGAGCGACAGAGACAGCGAATGGACCCAAAAGCAACCAATCTAGCTTTATTGTCTTCCGCCCTTTTTCGCAAGAAGAAGGGGAGAAGACTGTTTTAGGGCAACTGCCAATGCTGGTGATGGCCGAATTGCTATTTATTATCTGCTCCGGCTCCACGGGGGGTCGCTGAAGACAACAACCAAGTATTAGATGTTCATGTGAACGAAGTAATGACGGCTATAATGACGCTCCAATCATCATTGGAAGCCGTCGTAAAAATAACCGTCCTCCTCCTCTGCATTTTGTACAATTGCACCTCAATGATCAGAACCCATCTTGTTCCTCCCATTCATAGGGAAAATGGGGAATTCCCCTCATGAGTGAAATTAGGAGGAGGAGGAAGACCTTTTAGAGATGGAAAACTTGGGCGCTCGAAATTCAAAAGAGATCGAATAGGACTTTGTACGAAAGGAACTTTTTCTTCCTTTACTCGCTCCCCTCAGATCTTCCTTCTCCTCCTGCTGCTGAGCTCTTTCATGCAAATCAATCTAGCCTAACACCTTTGGGCTTCTTCGTCTCCTCCTTTCTTCCACTCAAAGTCCCTATCTTTCAAAAGGAAAAAGTGAAAGCCCTGCTGCTGCTGGTGCCATCGTCTTACTCTCCTCTCCTCAGCCACTACTCTTCCTATCATAATATATTGATTATGTAAATTCTACTTTCCTGACTGACTGACTTTTTTCTTTTGAGAAAAGAGTGGAACATCCAACGACCACACCGACCGACCTCAGGGTTGACACCAAATTGGTTTTAAAAACGGCATTCCTGTTTGAAACCGTTACAGCTGCTTTAAATTTAGAAAGCGGAAACGTGCTTAATCCAGCGACTAATGACGTCATACCCGAAAGAAGCTGAACGGAGAAGACGCAAAATCCAGCATGATTATTAAAGAAGCCATTTATAACAATATTATTGTTGCTGTTACTTACAGCAACAGGAGGAAAATCTGGTGTAACAAACACTTCTTCTGCTTCCCCTCGGAGAACAAAACGCATTACTCAATCTCAGTCATGACTTTTTGGTCTGGTTGTGGTCTCTCTCTCTCTCTCTCTCTCACTCTCTCTCTCTGTCTCTCTGAGATAAACACCGCACCCCCCCCCCCAGCACAACCCGCCCCGC
>LR138672.1:35113-45933 GCA_900659605.1 Tisbe holothuriae | reverse complement strand
ATGTCAATTAATCTTGCGTGTCGCGTCTCTCTCTCTCTCTCTCTCTCTCTCTCTCTCTCTCTTGCAACCACCCCTTCACTCACTTCTACTCCACCTTTGGCGGCTATCCATCTAAAAGTGAACACACAAGAAGGGTATTGTTGGATGGGCATTGAGTGCATAGCAAGTGCTTATGTTCTAACGTTTCAATCAATAGCCAAAAAAAGAGTCATTGGATGTACTTCCTATTGGCTTCTTTTAGAATTCAAGTGCAGAACTTTCTCATTTTTAACCGTTCAAAAGTGCGACTTTAAAAGTCTTTTTCTCCTTCTCTTCAGTCAGCTCGAATGCATGCATCAAGTGAGGAGAGAGAAGAAGAAGAAGAAGTCATGGCAATATTTGGAAGACGTTTTTCCCAGCTATCTTTCGGGCCCAGACTCGCTTAGAAAGGAAGGCAAGAGAAAGCAAGGTGGCGACGATCATTAATTTCTCTTCACCATGAAGTCGCCCGCCACACAAAGTTTAGGGGACTTGAAATAGACAGTTTCACCCTTGGTTGGCTTTTTCTCAAAATTCCTCGTTTTATATTGGCCTCCTCGGCCACAAAGGAGCTTGTTTATAAAGAAAATGTGTTTCCAGTTTTGGGCCGTAAATTCTCATTTTCTCTTCAACCCCAAGGCGGAAAAGGGGGAATAAGAAAAAAAGTTGGACATGAAATTCCAAGCGTTGAAGCATTTATTTTACCGAGAAATCGTTTTCTAGACTGAGCTTATAAAGTAGAAAAAAGTGTATATGCGCTATTCATTGTATACAATGAAGTGAAAGTCGACTGTATTTCACTAACAAGGAAGGAAATATGCAACATGTACCAAGGGAAGCTTTATAACTTGAGACGCGTCCTACCCTGCTGTGCAGCATACTGGTCTTAACTTTCATTCCCCTGTTCGCCCTTTACCTTTTCTAACCCCTTGATGTTATAAATTCAGCATAAAATTGCCTTTTTTAGCCTTCCTCTGTCTCAAAACTGTTGAGAGCTTTAAGGGAGCCACTAGGACCGGAAAGTGAGCATACAATTTGCAGACCACATTATTGGGGGGCGAGCCCTATGTAAAGTAAAGAAAAAGGCTCTTTTGTTACACGTTACGGAGGGTAAACAGGGTTGTTGGCCATCGGGACAAAAGGTCTTTTCCCTCTAATGCAATGATTCCGAACACAGTACACTGAGTATGTTTACTTGCAAAGCTTTAGTCAGCCATCATCCCCCTGCCGGTCTTTGGCCAATCAAAGATAACGTGATTATCGTTGAGCAGCTACTTCCTCCTCCACTACCACAAGCTGCTCCTGTTGTGCGGGCTGAGGCTGGGAGAGAATCGTCGTCTACTTACACAACAAGCTGCTGTCTCTTCTCTTCTCCTCTCTCTCTCTCCCTTCTGTTTTCACTGGCAAAGAGGGATATTGAGGTTAAAGCAATTTGAGGTCAAGCACACACAGCTGGGACCAGATTGAAAGAGAAAGAGAGAGAGAGAGAGAGAGAGAGAGAGAGAGAGAGAGTAAAAGATGTTTGCTCTGCACTCACGTAATCGGTGGCTGTTAAAGACACTTTTCGGAGGAGGGGGCTTTGCATGAGACGACTAGCAACAATAATGTGGTTGGAAGCAGAGAGGCGGCAACGCCTTTTGACTTTATTCGGTGGAAAAAGCTCTTTTGTATCAGAGTAATGTTCGTTCTTCTATGAGGAAGAAGAAGCCCAAAAGTGAGGAGTGTTTATTCTACGTAAATTGAAACTGGGGGTAGAGACTGAACTGGAAAGGCTTCCAACACAGGGTTGCCATTTTAGGCTTTACCACACTAAAAGAAGGAAACACATCTTTAGGACAATAAATCTATCTTGGATCCCTGTCATCCCTTGTTGGAGAAGAGGAAACGGGGTCGTGTTCAAGAAGGGAGCGTAATGAAAAATCCTCCTCTCCTCGATCCAGATCTTGTTTCTCCTTCTCCCGTTTGCAATAAATGGATCGAATTACGTTGCTTTGTTTTCGCAGCCTCCTTCGTCCACCAGTCTTCTGACCAAAATGAAAACGCTGTCTCGATTCGACTTGTCATGCTCATCTGGGGACTGTTTTGCCAGACAGCGCTTGGGGGAGAGCGACGGCGTTCTTATCTCTTTTAGAGGGATAGACTGAGATATACACAGCAGAGCCAAAGGTAAAAAGGCAATGACATGTCACTCCCATGCATGATTAAACTCAATCCGACCGTCCTCTGGAGACCTAATTATAAAATATAAATCAAACAAGAAAAACAAGCTTTTTCATCATTTTTCTCCTCCCTTGTCTCTTCTAGTCCAATTAGTCACAAAACTCGTCGAGAATGGTCCTTCCATGATCGCAAAGCCGTCTTAGGGACGCCACTATCTAACTGAGAAAGCTCCAATCTCTTATTGTAAAGCGTTATTGCCATTCTAGCATCTGTCAACCCTGCTCTCGAGAGCATGATCTGCTACCAGGTAGGACGACAATATAATAGGAATAAGAGGGTCGATCGAGAAAAGCAAGAGGCAGTTGAACCAGCAGCAGCTACTTTTCCCCTCTTTCCCTCTGATCGGATTACGAATCACGCAGCGGCAGCAGCAGCAGCAGCAGTCACTCGATCATCGGCGGCAGCGGAGGTTCGTTCCCCTGGAGAATCTCAGCAGCAGCATTTTTTGTCAGAGCCCTCTTCAGAAAAAAGGAATCCCCTCCTATACACGGACGACCCTCAAGTAGCATCAGCTTCTATACACTTGTCATTCCTGCTCTATACCATTCTGCGTTGAGTGTGTTGCTTTCGATTTTCTCCTCTCAAGTGGACGAAGAGAGAGTTCCAAAAATATGTTGCAAGAAGAATCGATACCCCTAGAGATCAGCCACGGGACGCGCGCTTAATTGATTATTGTGAAGAAGCTCTTTAAATCGGCTTATGCGAATTATTCATCGAGCACGTCGCCGGTTGCTAGAATCTTGCTGATGCCAGAAATGCATTATTGATCTCTGAATTCGAATGGAGCCGACGCCTTCCTCCCACGAACCGAGGTGGACGCATTGCACATAACCCGGTTTTATGCACTCTATGGAACCAGCTCTACATTGCCATGAGCCTCTTTCTGCCTTCCTTCATGGCTCTCTCTCTCTCTCTCCATCTTATTCATTCTTCTCTAAAAGCAACAGGAGGAACTCTCTCTCTCTCTCTCCCAGCAGCTCCAGCTTCCCTTTGCAGAATGATAAATTGACTGCTCAGGGGAGAAATCTCTGAGCGGTAATCACATTGAATATATTAGAGAATGGGGAGGAGGAGGAGGAGTGATTCTACCTTGGAGAATAAATATTGAAAACAATAAGAAGTACATTATATACACATGAGAGAGATGTGTGCGGTTTACAAAATTGATGGGAACCCAAGAAAAAGGGCAAGTCAGAATTGTCTCCGTTTTTGCCCTCCTTCTTCCAAGAGCAGAAGAAAGGAATAAAATAGTCTGCTACTGTCTTTCCTCCTCTCTTTCTTTTGACTTTGCGCATAAATGATTCAGAAGCTGAAAGTGGTTTTCCTGAGGCAAGTTGGCTTCATGGCAGTTTGTGGCTGACAGAACAGTTTCCACTTTTCTTCTTCCTCCCTATTCTTATTCCATGAAGTTGAATGGAGCAAAAACGACGTCTTCTTCTTCCAGAGCCTCAAAATGGTTGATAAAACAATTATAGCCTTGGGAGGAATCCCCCGGGAGGGAGAAGGAGGAGAAATCACTTAGCACGAGGGGAATGTGCGCGGTGGTGGAACCACCTCGAAAGTCACCTGAATATAAAACTTTTGGAGGAAGAAGCTCTCAAGGGAGTGAAGAAGCTGAGAAGAAGAAGAAGAAGAAGCTGTTTTGCCTAATTGACCAGCAAAGTGAAAAGCGTTACGGACTAATTTAATTTATCCGTATACAACATGACGCTTAATTTTACGGTGTATATGCATGCCACAAGAGTGTTAAAATAACTAAGGTGTACATGTGTAGTAATTGCCTCATAAAGGAGTTATCAACTATTCATGTCCCAATGAACCTTTAAATGTAACTGCTATCTAATTCTAACATAATATCATCCAAATTTGACAAGTACATTTGACTCGAGCAAAAACTGCGTTCCTTGCAACTGGAACCTCATGAAAAGCAATTTCTGTCGACGTCTGTCCATTCATAATTCATGGCTTGCAACTCAGCCGGTGAAACCTTGAAGTACTCGTGATAAATAATAATATTGATGCGAAGGGAATGAAGATGCGGAAAAATACTTACACAACCATGGCGCTGCCAGGAACAATTCGCTCTTCAGTATTCCACTTAATTTGAGATTATTGTTTATGAGTTGAGCGTTTACGTGACGCTCAACTGCGGGGCACAGCACTGGGATATAAGTTGATGAGTTTAAAGATAGTTTCTGTGGCACCACAAGGAAGAAGTGTTTTAAACCGGCGAAAGACTGAATGTAATAAGTGTTGTAGGAGCGTGAATCACAATTGTTCTTTTTTGTTTAAAAGCTTCTTCTTCGAAAACACACTAATTGATGATGATGATGGCTAAACTTCTTCTTCTTCTTCTCGTTCTTAATTCTCTGCTGGACAGATAATATCGCCTAGTTGCACGATGCTAATTTCTTCCGATTACAGGGAACATCGATGTAATAATATCTAATATATAATTAACGATCAAAACATCGATGGAAATACGACTAGAAATTTAATATCGGACACAGATACAAACGCTCCGTACCGGGCGATCGGTTCGCACAGAATGAAGACGAAGAAGAACAAATACGAAAATTGGACACAGCATGAGAGGAGCTCATCTTATAGTGTAGAGGACCCAGCTCGGCAGCCGTTGGACGCCGCGCCGGTCGCCGACCGAGATCCGCCCCTCTGATTGGCTGCTGCTCTCTCCGTGCCGGCTCGGCGCTCCCAACGGCAGACTGCGGCGCAAACGCCGGTTGGTCCGCTCAGCGAGCATCTCTGCTTTCACATGCAACAGCCTGAGTAGAAGTCCGAAGGGAAGGAGAGAAGAAGAAGCAGCGCCAAGGACATGCAACAAGCACGATTTCGGGTGCTGGGGATTGATGACTACTACTACGGCATAATAGTGCCTTACTGGCACGCTGTTGCTGCTGCTGCTAGTATATACGACGGCTAATGCTACTAAACGAAGAGTGTGACTGTACTCTGAACAGGCCCGAATTTGGTCAAAAATGGGACGGAGAGGACATTCAGCCTCTTTGATACGGTGGTGATATTTCCCACAGAAGAAGAAAAAAGTTGCCTTTTAAATATCTTCTCTCCTAAATTTCCCCTCCTAATAATCGTGTAGGTTGAATTAAACATGTCGGTCTGAATGCCCTTTCGAGACAATAGAAGCGGCATATTGTTCCTAATGAAGCTAATCATGCGTTTTCTCTTCTCTTCTCTCTCTCTCTCTCTCTCTCTCTCGTTCACTCTCCATGGTTACGGTCCCTTCTCCATCTCTAATAACGGTAAAGGAGAAAGCGTGACCATCTGATGTATGAATATAAGACACGACGAAGAAAGGAAGGAAGAAACTAAAGAAGAAGACCAAATATTCGCATGGAACATTGGAAAATATGTCTCCGCCAACAACGGAAGAAGAAAATTGAAAAAGTTTTAATCAAGAAAGTTATTAAAAAGGGATTACATTTTTCTCCTCCTCCTCCGTCTCTCTCACTCCTCTTGTTTCCCTATTATTGAAGCCCTGGGGGTATGGACTTTTTCCCCGGCCCTGCTTCTCCGTTCTCTCTCGCAAGGAGAAACAGCAGTAGCATCAATGCCGTTTAATACACTTGAGAGAGGGAGAGAGAGGAGGGACGGGCCGGGGCCGGATCGAACCGCTTCAGGCAATCTCCGTTCTTCTTCTTCCAGCTCATATATTGAAACCTCCTTGCCAGAAAACAAAAGCGCGTCCTATGAAAACGAAAAGCAACATTGTTGGTCCTCCGTGCAATGTTGGCAAAAATTCATCATAGTAAGAGAGTACATAGCTGGTCTTATGATTATTATTGGGGTCGAATCGATGTTGGTGGATCTCTGTGTCTGACACTTTCTGGTCAGCCGCTCTTCCTTCCTTCCTCTCAGGTGCAGCGGCGGCGGCAGGAAAGACCCTCCAAGACCCCTGGAGCTAAAAAGCTGAGTTCTTCTTCTTCTGTGACAGCAGCAATGGGTCTATAAGCTGAGTTCCTTCTTTTCCCTTACTTCGCCCCTGGCGATGCCGTCGGCTTGATGATGGAGAAGAAGAAGAATAAAAGGTTCGGACCAAGAAGAAGAGACTTGCTTCCTTCGCATAATGGCCAAGTGATCATCAGGATAATGCATGCAGTATGGACCAGAGGGGAACGACGGGACTAATTTCGTGCACGAGAACAGATTATACAAACTCCCTGTGGTGCGAGACGGAATGAAATATCATTTCCATCCAAGAATAAAACTTACCTAAAAGAGAGGAGAAGGATATAAAACGTTAATCAGTTAGCTTAAAAGAGATGATCCTAATTGAGGCAAAAAAGGAATTACGTAATAATCCCACAGGGAGTATCATATCCACCAGCATACCTACTGGGGCTACGTAATAATAACAACTTTGACAATGTCCCTTTGAATTAAATTAGCTTCCCTTTCCCCTCCCTAAGCCTGTATATGCATATGCATGTACAAGTCTCAATGGAAGGAAGGCATAATCATAATAACCATAAAGCCACATGAAGGAGAATAAGCATGATACATGCTATAATAATGGGTCTAATTAGACTTTTTTTCATTTTCTATCTCTTTCTCTCGGTCGCCTAATGCAATGATGGAAAACGAAAGCTCTTTTGTCATGGGAAGCAAGTCATAATAACCGTATTAAGAGATATCTAATCATGGGGACAAGTTATAATAATGCTGAGCTGCTCTAGACTGCAGCATATGTAATGCGGTTTATGACTACAGCTCCTCAGTTTTATTGAATCAAAATGTTAAAGATAATTTGTGATAACACGTACCATTAACAGACCATCACTTTTACTTTATTCTGCTGGACTTTGAATAAGTTCAAATTTGCCTAAAAGTTGAATTGAAGGGAGAGAAGAAATGGAAGGTTCGAAAAGTTACATTTGGGTAAAAGTCCTTCAATCTGAAGAATGCTTTTTCCTCTTTTGATTTTTAGTTCTCTCTCTCCTGTCCCTTTGGTTTGTAAAGCCGTCTACTCTCTCTCTCTCCCCCCGACTTCTGCTTCCTTTCAGATTTCTTCAATCCTGACGTCTTGCATGAGAAGTAAAGAAAAATCCTCGTTTTCGGGCATCTTCTTGAGCAGTCCCCTTTAAAACTTTTTTCCTGCTTTTTCGTCTTTCCCCCTTCAATTTTGGCAAGAAAAGTTTCTCCTTATATCCAAATGGGGTGGGAAGAAGAAGAAGAAGAAGTTTTTAAATGTAGGGGAAATATGGACGACTTTTAAAGCATCATCATATTTTAAAGCAGGTTTTGCGCTCATGATCGGTGAGTTTGTTCATATTAACATTACAACATTCCTAGAAAACTATTGCTCAAAAACTCAGTTCATTAAAACTTTCATGTATCTTCTCATTTTCCAATTGTTTCAAAAAAGCGTAATAACAACAAACATGAACACTTTTAAAAAGAGGGATAGCACATATTTTATTCATCTTCCAGCTATTTTTCGGCATAGTTGAGAAGTTGAAGAAATATTTCCTTCCTCATAATCTAGATATGCACCATCTTTGAAGTGTGTAACATATTTATATACAGCACAGACGACGAAAAAATGAGAAGCCGAAATGGGAAAATCTGCTCTTGTCGTTTGTATTAATCGCTATTCAACAGGTCTCTAATCCTTTATATGATGGAAAGGATTAATCTAAATGAAAGAAGAAATGCTGTTAAAAGCATACGTATCCCGAAATTACTTCATTAACTCTCGAGTCATTAAAAGACTTCTTCTCCGAGAGCGGCTTTGATTTCTTCCGCACGGAAACTGTTTCCGATAGGTTGCTATCGAGAATAGATTATCACATGATTGAAGACAACAATATGTCACAATAAACGATGGTTTAATAATGACGTCTTCTCTGGCAACCCTGACTGCTTTTTATCACAGCCGCACCCTCAGTGCCATTTAGAACACAATTACCGAACATGAATTATAAATGTCAGCAGAGCGCCGCTCTTTCTCCTCTCCTTCTCTTCCATTGTGTGGAGCTGCTATTTCCTTTCTTTTGACTGACTGACGGTTTTTACATGAATATAACGCATAAGCGGCTTTTTCTCCTTCTCCTTTTTTGCCAAATTAAATTATATCTGTGTAAAGGAAAAAGGTGAACTCTTCTTATTGTATTATTTTTCTTTCCCTGCATCTGTCAGTCTTTATATAACATTTTCTTCTTCTCGGTAAGAGCTCTTTCACATAAGTGCTGGCGTGCTTTTTAAAAGGCTGCCTGCTGAGGGAAGAACCAATAAGTCAATTAAAGCCTCATTTGAGAGGAATCTATTTGAATAGGAACTCAATTATGGATCACATGTCACGCAACCCCAGACGAGAATAAGATCTTTCATATCGTTAAAATGTCTTGAAGAAGAATCAAAGCTCCGTCTAATGGGTTCCTCGAAAGACAAGAGCAGTTTACTCTCCCTCTAACAGAGGACTCAAAAAGGAACTTTATTGCCTTATTATTTCTCTCCTCTGATCTTTTCTTGATCTCTCTCTGCTGCACAGTTTTTCATCATTGTGTTTTCTTATTTATATAATATTTTGTTCCCTTCAACTGGGAAAATGAAAATAATTCTCCTTTGAAGTGCTGATTGTTCCTTTTCATCCAAATTCACTTCTTGACAAGGGAGAAGAGGAAAAGGGACCAAATTGAGAAATAGAGTTGAACATTTCATATTCATATTATTGCTTTTTCTTCTTCTCCTCCTTCCAATTTGTACCGACCTCGGCAGCAGAAGAACCTCTTGGAGCAGAAACGAACGTGTTTGAAACAGCGAGGAGATCAAACGATTTCTGGGGATTGAATTAGCCCCCCAAATAAAAACCTTATGTGTGTGTGTGAAGCCGTTGTAACCCGAAAAAAGCGATTTCGAACAGAAGGGACTTTTATCTTGGAAGCCTTAAGAAAGAAAGAAAGCCTTTGACGGAGGAGAAGCAACAATAATGTGTATTAAGTGGGAGTGCACAAAAGAACCTTCAGGGATGCCATAATGCTAGAATTTAATGTCTCCCTTATTGTGATCGTTTAATCCTTTTTGATCTCCCCTGGGCGTGTTTTGCAGGTCGTTGTGTGATATCAAAAGTGGAATTATTCAAGGAGGAGGAGGAGGTGACTAATGTCAAACAACTTTACCTCTGACGGGCGGACAAATGAGCAGATTTAGAGGGGAATTTAGAGAGATAAATCTGGTTCACACAAGGGACGCCACTTGAGACAGAACCATATTAAGGTGACTTCATTTCTACTCATCTGTATATTGCTGACACACTTTGAACCCTTTTGGCAGGATTCTTAATCTCGAGGATTTATTCCTGAGATCATAGATCCATTATTCTGTCTCTCTTTCATTCTCTCTTTACCTCACACGTATTTGGTCTCAGCCGCTTTTAACTTAATTTACGACTTTCTTCTTCTTCTCTAATTTGAGATCGCTGCCTAAGTGTTGCTGTCAGATTTAATTCTATCTCTCTCTCTCCTAACGTCGTAAATGTAGAGATTAGTGGTAGAGAAGGAAAAGGGCACAAATTGATCTCTTAAAATGAAGGCAATCACGATTGGAAAGGATGTGTTTTGATAGAAAGGGTCAATGTTGGACGAACTGCACACAACCACCCCATCGTGACTTTAACCCCCTCTACGTAATTCAACGTCGCCCCTGCTACTACTTCAATTTGTTGAAGCTACTTTTGCTGCTGCTGCTATTAGACACACGAAGCAGCAAGAAAGAGAATCTCCTGGGAAATCAGAAGCGGAGGCAAAAAAGATTTGCGATCGAAGAAGAAACGACAAAGTCTGAGAAGAAAAAGAAACACGGCAAAAATAGAGATGAAAAATTGGAAGTAAATTTGTTGCCACAACAGAATTTAGGTGACCTTTCACAATTAACAAACAGTCTCTCTCTCTAGCTCTCTATCGATCCCGTGGCATTTGTCAAACAAAAAGTTCAGTCGCAGCTTCCAAACTTTTTAGCATCATATTCGAAAAAAATATATATTCGATCCCTCTCCAGCTCCATATGATGCATACACAAAAGCCAGTGGCAGCTTCATCGGCTTCGGCGTCCTGTATGAGAGGAGGAGGAGGATATCAGGTTGCGTTTTCCCCTGCTACTGGAAAAAAGAAGAAGGAAAGTTTTCGTCCAATTCTCAGAAGGTTTTTGAAGAGTTTTGTGAATTTGACTCCAGTGAGCTGCTTTTTGTGAATAGGACCGAGCGAGCGAGCGATCCTCCAACTTTATCAATTTTCGAATATATTCTTTTCACGACGACAGAGACCGAGTCAGCCTTCGTTCGTTGTAAATCTGCTTCATCACGGCAATGGATGCTGCAATTATATCTGACTTTCTCGCACACAAAACCAGTCACTCTATCTATCCACCGTACCTGTCTCTATTCTCTCTTCTTCCCCGGCAAAGTCGGCTGAGTCATGCACGTACACACATGACATCTCCTCTCCTCTCTCTCTCTCTCTCTCTCTCTGTCTCTCTCTCTCTCTCGCTCTCTGGTGGTGATAGGTGGTGAACAAAAGAATCTCGATATGAGCACTAATGTAGAATAACTA
>LR138672.1:9679-35013 GCA_900659605.1 Tisbe holothuriae | reverse complement strand
GGAAGCAGCCTATATATAAATGTCTACGATGACATATTGTGGTGTAACCTAAAGGCTAATAAAGAAAGAAAGAAAGAAAGAAAGAAAGAAAGAAAGAAAGAAAGATGTTTGAGCCTACTTCATATATTTTTCAGAAGGCTTTGCTTGAGAGTGTAACTTGATTAGAAGGCGGCGTCTCTCAGTTTCGAAAAATATAAATCTGCAAAGGAGCTTTTTACGGATCTACTTTTTCTTCCTCCTCTTCTTCTTCTGTAGATATCCGTTTTCTACTTCTTCAAAGAGATGGGACGGAAGAGATTAAAAGAGAATCTGGTGCCGCCAGCAAAGAGGAAGAAAACAAACTGTGTTTTCCTACCTTTGGAAAAGTTTACATCTTCTTCTCTCTCTCTCTCTTCTTCCATATTCCAATTCGAGAAAAGTAAAAGTTAGCTTCTAAAAAGCACCAACTTGTAATTGAGTCAGCCTCATTTAGAGAAGAGCTCCTTTTAGGGATGCCATTCTAGGAAGAAATAGCTTTCCTTCAGAAACCGCTCTCTAAAGTATTTCCCCTCTGATTGGCTCATTTTGGCATCCCTGAGTGAGATCTCTGCAAGCTTCATCATCTTCTACAACAACGACGAAAAGATAAGTAAAAAGTTAACGGCAGTCAAACATCAACAACAACAACCCAGTTCTCTCCAGAGCTTCAAAACTTGCCTTTTTGGCAGCTATAAAAAGGAGTAGAGAGAGAGAGAAAGAGGGAGGGAGAGAGAGAGGATAAATAAAACAAGTCCCGGGAGAGATCGAGAGCAGACGAATGAAGCAAACACAACAATAACTTTTTGTCGTTCCTAATGTAATTTCTCGAAACGGGCGGATTGCGGAAGCAAGGGTTTGAACACAGGAGTAGGTTATCGCCATGCAGATTCACATATGTGGAAAATACACGTCATCATTTTCTATGGAAAAGTGGAGGCAATGCATAGATAAATTGGAGTGCTTTGCCATTTACGGTTATTGGGCAAAAGTTCCCAATATTTTTACCAATTGTGTTGTTCCGTTTTGCACGTTGCGCATTGGATTTGCACTTTTACCGAATCCTATAGTGTAATATCTTACATACCTGAAACATAACAGAAAAAGGACATTAGTTTAGGGACATTAGTTGTTAAACCAGATCTATTAGTACAAAATGGCCCTGGCACAGATGTTACCGGGTAAGAAGAAAATCTCCTCTCTAAAACTTTTCCGGGGGGAAACTCCCAGCTAATCTCCTTTGTTTCTCTCAGCAATTATAACACAAACTCCAATGGTGCAAATGCAAGAAAATGAGTCGAGGAGCAAGTGGCGATATATTTTGAGCGTGGTAATGGTTTTATTGCTCTCTACAGAAGTAACAGCTTGTGTGCCACTGATGTTAGCATTGAGAGTGTATGTGTGCACAAAATAAATGAGAATTTGCTTCTGCTCTTCCAGCGTTAATTAGAACTGTGTGTGCATGTGTTAAAAATGGGGAATTATTATTGTTTAGTTTTTGAAATCGGGTGCTTATTACTTCACATTGAGCGACCGGCGCGCGTGCTCAAACTGCTGATTGTGTTTATTGGCCAGCAGCCCATTGGATTTTATAGCCGAACCTTTTTCTGATAAAATTTATCTTTCCAATTTCTCTTGCTTTCATGAACCGAATTCCCTCAACACATTCTGACCGTACAAATCAGTTACAGCAATCTAAATGCGCCGACTTGGGACTGAAAATGCAGCGTGCAAATACGGAAGAGAACAGAGTTGAGGTGAGATTCGGAATCGGCTGCGACTGCTGCTGCTGAGGCTGCTGCCACAGCTTCCCTTTAGCTAAATAACGAGCCAATAAAGCGGAGCACAGCTCACGGTTTCCAGGGATGGCGGACAATCTACCTTGAACATGCACCTCTATGTCCATGGAGGCTGTTTGAGTTAAAGGCCTTTCCACATTCTGGCATCCCTAGTGTTTTATATGTCTCGGTTGGACAGGGGGATCAGGAGGAAGAAGAAGAAGATGGAAAAGCAAAATCAGAATTACGATCAGTGGAATTGCAAATCGTAAAACGGGGAGGGAGGGAGCTCAGCAGTGAAGGCAGTGAAGGCAGGACGGGCAGAAGGGGAGGGAGAAGAATAGTGATGTTCTGGTTGTTTAAACCTAGAGTTTCGATTTAGGTTGCACGGAAATGGAAATAGGACTCTTCTATTATGCAAGTACTGCATGGAGCAATGTCTTAAAATTATTAATATTTGCTACTTAGTTCGATTGACACATGTACAGCGTGTAATTAAACTACACTGTAAAAGATTGTGTAAAACTTTGAACTTTGGTAAGTATCTAACCATAGCTGTTGTACGAAAATTTGAAGTGTTCCCTAGAACCGTATTTGTACATGTCTAGCCTATGGACTCTATTTCACCTGCAGTAAGTAACTTATCGCACATCGTTTCCACTAGCTGTAGATGAAGGATTGAAGTTGGACACTAAAGAATCGCAAGAAATACAAAGGGAGAATATTAATGTAAATAATGGCTACTTCGACCATGAAATTTATTCCAATCAATGGGTCTCTAACTTGAAAAATTAATCTTGCTTTCATTTTGACATTTAAGGAGATCTTTTATTTATTCCTTGCAGAAACTTTTGTTCTCATTTCATAGAGACAGGACGGATTCCCCCTCTCTAAAGTTGTCTGCTGGCCTTTCTTCCCATTTTGAGAAAACTTTGATATCTCCAAACTCAACTAAGACTCTTCTTTCATTCTTTGTGTTCTTCTTCTTCTTCTATCATCTTCATCATCTTCTCGATTGCTTTGTCATTTTCACCCTCTTCTCTCCTCCTATCAGAACATTACATCATAAATGGCCTGAAGGGGAATGAAAGAAAGGAGATCTTTACATCCATCTATCCAACTTGGGACTTTCTTGTGTAACGGAAAAATGCTTTTCTCCCTTTTCTTCAGTTTTAAGAAGGTGTCAGATTTGGAGATGAAGAAATAACTCAGGCGTGAAAATTGAAAGAGCTTCAACGGGGGAAAAAGAGAAACAGCATCAGAAAATGAAGGGAGTACTTTAGGGAGGAGGGACAAAAAAGAACCATTACCAGAGGAAGTAACATTGTGTTAAGAGAGCCACTCATGAGAGTAAAAAGCCATTTACACTGCTGTCGTTTATTTGTATTTAAAGCAATCTCAGTACAACTTTCACTATGTCCTGCCAATCACGGGACAGCAGCCAAAAAGCCTCTCAAAACACTTGCATTAGACCGCACATTGTTCTCTCCCTCCTCGGCCTTATGTATGCAATACTTTTCCCTGCTAAAACGGTAAAAGCTTTTGCTTGTTCCTCTTTGAAGAGCTGCTTGCCGCCGTCATCATAATGGCGCTGAAGTACCAACGATATTATTCAACGTCTGTTGTTGTATCATGTTATTTTGGCGCCGTCAATGTAGGAAAGGACTCATTTCCCGTCCAATATATTATTTATACAAGCTGAATGTTGGAACTATCTGTAAAAGAAGTTCCAGTTCGATCTGAATCGTTTCAAAAAAGTATTGGCATGTTGAACTATAGATTTCACGGCTCGCAAACGCCGAGTACGTACGTATGCACACACATTCTCGATACATAAAACCGTTACGAAACATTGATTTTGACCGCATTTCAAGCATACACATACATTTAATGCGCTACCCATTTTTTGCCTCAGCGAAAAATTGGCTCACAATAGGATCTGATTTATTATGCCTCCCTCTTAAAACAATCTATATTATTTTCCTTCACAGAAGCGTCGTCGTCCCCAATTCTTCTTCTTCTTCGTTTTTGTCATTACAGCGTCGTGGCACCTCCTCTATATTTTCTACTTTTCTCCCAAGCAAAAAGGGGGAAACCCGTCAAACTTAATGACAAATATAAGAAAGGAAAGAAGTCCTTTTTGCAAACTAAGAGTGCACGCAAGACCCTTCCATAGCCCACTTGTAAGGGATGCCGGATACGGCACAATTATGTAGTCAACAGTTCTTCATTTGCGTAATGCTGAGCGAGGTGTACATAGCGGCCCTACGAAGGGGCGCTCGCTCGTTCTTCAAGTACTTTCTTTTGTTCTTTCTTTCTTTTTTTGCTCATCTCATTCGCGTCACGACAACTTTTGTGCACACATAACACACTTGAACACCAGGGTTGATATGTTTAATTTTATCTCCTTTAATATTACTTCACAAACTCTTTAAATATAACGTTTCCATGGCACATTCTGGCATCCCTAATGCAAAGGCTCTATTTCTCCACCATACACACACACTGCCGCCCAACAATGCCGCTATTTGCTTTTCTTTTTCTCCTTGTGGTGGTGTGAAGTAAGAGAGAGAGAGAGAGAGAGACCGTGTGCATTGTTTGCTCCGTAAATGATGGCTGAGGTAAGAAAAGGGAGAAAAGGAGGAAGCTCTTTTCTTGATTCAATGAAGTGTATTCAAGTAAGTTTTGCTTGATTGGACGAGAATAGACTCGGTGAACAGGAGAGAAAAAGTGGGTGAGAGATGGTTTCAAAACTGCGGGGGAATTACAACGAGAAGCTTTTCAATTTGCAGGAGAAAAAGGCTTTTCAGAGGCATACGAGGGTCATAAAAGGGTAATTCACACAATGGAGAGACAACTTTCATGCTACTATGTTCAGAATACCTAAGTTTGGGCAAATTCAGAAGCTTATGTACCATTCAAATATACGGAGACTTGAAGATTGAAGGAAAGTCGAAAATGATTAATAGATATTCTGAACCACAGCATGAAAAATGGTCTCCGCTTGGCACCGTTAAAAATATAATAAAAACGCAATAAGACAAAAAACGAAAGGGGAAAGAAGAAATAAATGAAAAGAAAAAGTTGGCCGTCTTGGAGCTGTCAGATTCGAACGGAGATGGAATTTTCATTTCGGCCCAGATCTGAACGACGGTGGCGTTCCCTCTCTGAATGTGTATTGAGAGGAGAGAGAGAGAGAGAAAGGCAAAGATCCAATCGAGAGACAAGAGAGGGATTCTTCTTTCTCTTCTTCCTTCTCCACCATCGGCAACACCTCGAAAACGATCTCGCACGTCAAATAAGAAGAAAGAATAGTTTTAGGACAGTTTTGATAGATCCTACACGTGCGAAAACTGAAGGACGCAGCTCCATTGTGATTACTTTTATAAAGCAATCTTCTTTCAATTCCTTTTGCATATGGTAATCCATCTTGCCCCGTTTTTTTCTGCAAGCCTCAACAAAATCGTGGCTGAGCTGGGGCAATCTCGAGGACTCGTTCTCTATCTGTCATCTGATTCTCTATTCTGTTGAATTGGAAAGATATTTCCTGCTCAAAGGACGGCAACAGGGAAGAGAAAGACGAAAATGAAATTACCGTTTCTCTCTCTCTCTCTCTCTCTCTCTCTCTCTTTCTCTCTCTCTCTCTCTCCTTAGCTCACACAATTCCATGTCACTTGTCACCCAAAACTGGACAGGGCAAAAAATTGCGTTGTCAGCTATTCGAAATATCAGCCGCCGGCAGCAGAGGAAATGGATTTTCTATTTCTTGCTCCAATAGCCGAGGGCAGCTCAAGTGGGGATGTAGGGGTCCCAGTTTGGGAGACATTATCAAAAGACTGTTCTATTCTTATAGGAAATACGTATAATGGACAAGGCATCCCTAAAGGTAACACTTTTGCTGAGGCAGGGATATATAAAATAGGCGGTCGTATAATAATGATCAAATAATACTTTCTTTAATGGTAGAATTCCACATACCCTCTCCTTTATATCTTTTTAAAGGCTTTACATTCAAAATCTGAGCCAATATATCTTTTAAAGATGAAAATATGAGCTTATAAAAGAACCCCCTTCTCCTTCTTTAAAAGTCATAATAATGCTCCTTTTTCCTGTTGTACTTTTTGTGGGCTATCCCCTTTCTTCTCTCTTCCTTCTGTGGTGGTGCTGAGTGAAATAAGCATAAAACAGCCATTATGGTCAGGGAGAGAAAGAAGAAAGAAAAGGCTTTGCAAGGGAATAGAAAAAATGAGAATCCCCTTAGCATACAACAGTGTGTATAAGAAAGAAGGGAATATAAGGAGGTGGAGAGAGAGAGAGAGAGAACCATTTCTTTGCACATGCTGCTACTAAGCCTAATACATTTGCGCGTACCTTCTTTTTCCTCCTCCAACTTTGCTCACACAAAGGAAGCCACTTTGAACGGGCTCCTAAAGATTCCTCCTCTTCCTCCTCCCCCTACTATTACTACTTTGGAGTACATAAAAAGCTCATTCGGGGAGAAAAAGAGAATAAAAGAGGAGGAGGAAATAATAATAACAGTAATATATGACCGTCCTTTATAATCAAAGACAAAGACGAAAAGGAGACGACGCATTTTGTGCATTTTCGAAGGAAATTCCCCCTCCAGACGACGACTTTCTTCCCCCTTTTCATTTTCCACAGCTGTCATAATAATATAATATTGCGCGAAGAGAGGAATGAAGGAGAAGAAGGTAAATCCCCTTTCGGATCAAGCCTGTCGTCAGACTCCTTCTTTCCTCATAACCAAAAGGAGAAACAATAAATAGAGTCGTGAACGGATCCAGAAACGCGATTGTAAAAGAGTGTGTCGGGATAGAACGATAACAAAGAGTTTGGGCTTTCAATTACACGGGTGTGTATGTAACACACTGAAGAGGCCTCTTCACCGCTCATGTATGCATACATCATGTTAGGTGTGTTCTAGGGTTGGGAATTCAACATCCAACATTTCTTCCAACATCCGTTTGCTACAGGTCGGTATGAAAACACAACGAAAAAACGTGCATGACCGCAAGAAATAGCCCTTAAAACGATGCCGCGTCCGACTCCTGAAACACTGCAAACTCTTTCCGTGTGTTAATGTGACGTCATCGTGTCATGCGATGTCATCATGAATACTAATGGGACTGTTTTTCATCTCACTCTTTCTTCGCTGCCACCTCCACCATGGGAGTCGTAGCCTCTTATTTTTCTATAGTAAAGGGGGGAGCAGGAGCAAGGGATGCTCTGTGGGTCAACTGAGTGCAGGGAGCATAAAATGTTAGGCTCTAAGGTAGATAGAGGGTTATGTCATCCCTCAGGGGTGGCAAGGATGCTGCTTGGTCTAAATAGCACTTTCTTTTACCATTCATTTTCTCCTGGCTTTTGTGCTCCCTTCCCAGAGAGGGGTTTGTTTTTGTTCCCTTTTTGCGTGTGTCACCCAAGGCGGCGGCTCGCACCCACACACAGGATGCCCCAGCTGGTGGGTGAGTGCGTGCAGCACCCCATGTTGTTGGTCGTTGGAGGAAAAAAAGTTTAAATTAAGGCTTTTGTAGAAGAAATGGGTTTGGTGTGTGCGCGCACACAAGACTTTGCTGCTTCCCTCAGGACTAATGAAAAGAAAGAGGAGAAGGAAGAAAAACGTTGGGCAGAACGAGACTCTGTTTTCATCTTTCCTCCTTTCTTACATACACCAAACCTGCCAGCCAGGAAACACACATGGGTACAAGTTTTTCCCCACCATTTTGGTGGGTAGTCCCAAAACCGCACTAATTGCAAGAAAGAAGTGTAATAACAAAGCAGTGTAGCCAAATGAGTGGAGAAGGCAGGCTTGTCTGTCTATGAAACTGACTTGCATGGCATTGAACTATATTTGGCCTTTGAGAGCAGTCAACTTATCTCGGCTGTTTTCTTTTCTTTTTGAAGTGCTCTGTGTGGGTGAAGGGTTGACATAACTGTTATACGTCACTGCAATGAAGTGAAGAACGGTTCAAAACAGTTTTATTTTCCAGTGTCAACCCTACATTGAAGATAGTAAAACCTCATGGCCCTCATAAAGTCGGCTATAGAAGAATTGAGCTTGAGAGAGGTAGAAATAGAAAATAGCAGAGTACACTTTAACTTTGACGACAAAACTCGAGAGTAGAAGAAATATAACCGGGGGAGGAACGAACGGTGTGCACATTTTGTGCAAAAAGATTCGTTTTATTGCTCGCCAAGCTTTCTCTTGAATTCGTTGCTGGGTCTAGATAGAAATAAATCAATATATCCAACATTCTTCAGGATATTTTCAACCATGTACAACAGTGCACACAAGACACGCTACTCTCCAATTCTCTCTTGCAGCCTTAATTAAACCAATACTTATTGCTCCAAGGATGACATTTTTCATATGCTGCTTACAACAACTCTTGAAAATAGAAAAAAACGAACTTTTTCGTCCTCTTGAACGTGGCTATTCTCGTTTCCTTCCTTGTTCTCGTTTTTGAGCTTCTGATCTTAAGATATGGCCTTTTTTCCTTTGTACGACCGTGCAGCGTCCCAAACCGATCTTGGGATATAAACAACAGACATGACGTTGTTACAGTTCTTTGGAGGGCAATGGGATATTCCTTTGAATAGCAAAAACTGAATGGAAAATATATATCTAGAGGACAAAGACACTACTCCAATTGATCTTCGATCTGTTTCTATTTTCCTCAGTGGCGGCCATAAAATATTCCCCCTGAATAGAAGGGTAAAGAATAAAGTCTTCTTCTTCTTCCTTCAGTGCTTCAAAGAGTCAAATTGAAAACGATATTGAAATGGAAATGGGGACAGAATAGCAGAAGCAATATGTACATATATTCTAGAGGGAGCCAACTATGTAGAAGGAAAGTTTCTGCTGGTAAGAAAATATGTCAAAAGGCTTCTTCTTTCTTCACTTGTTTCAATGTGGTTTTCATTAGAGAGTAGAGAGAAAATGCCAAAATAGAACCATTTTAAATAAATATGCCACGGTTTTCTCCGGCCCTCAGTTGAACAATTTAGTCAATGCATTTCCCCATTTATTAAAACTTTTCTTCATCGCACGTCAAGCGGGATATTTTAAGAGAGAAAAAAAGAACAAAGACTTCTTCGTCCCCTCTTTCTTACATGAGGGATATGAATTTATTTAGTCCCCAGTCACATGCTCTAATATGTACATTTCAAACAGTTTTTCCTTGACTAAGTTTTAGCCCAAAGTTTTTGACATGAAAGATGCAAAAGAAAGAGAGAGAGAAGCCGACGACACATGTTGGGAAACAAGTCAAAAATGCCTCAGGGGAAGCAGAAACAAAGAAACTACTTCATTATGGTAATCAACCTTTATGTTGCTCTCCGCATACACACATTCTTAATCTGTCTATTACTCAGCCTCACCAGTCCGGCCATCATCATCATCATATATCTTCTGTTTGCAGCTGCCATGGCAGGAGAAGGAGGATATATCAGAAAATAAAGGTAGTGGAAGAAGAGAAGAAGAGAAGCTTCCATTATATTTATTTTTGCACTGAAGGGTTCGGGGGAGGAGAAGGAAGGGATTCCCTGCTGCCAGGCTCACAGTTTGATCCCACAAAACCCAAAAAGATGGAACTTCTCCTGTTTCTTCTCGCGGTAACAAGAAAAACAAAGTCGGAAGGGAAAACTTTTCCCTTTCCTAAAAAGGAGAATAAACAACAGCACACTGTTGGGGCATCCACCAAAGGGTTGCCATATTTAAACTTTAATGCAATTGATCCGTAGAGGGTTGAATGCTGCATCGCTGTTATAACAAGTGCGCCTGCAGCCCTGAATCCCAAAGAAAAAACTTTTCCTTCTCTCTTCTTTGACCTAGAGCCATTTCCTCCGCTGGCTATCTCTTCTCATGCAGCAGCAGCAGCGGCGGCGGCGGGGTCAGAGAAGGATCAAAGAGAAAGAAAGAAAGCAAAAAAAGTTTTCTGCTGAAAAATGCTCCAGAGGATTCAGTCCAATTTTCATTATTTTTGCCTTCACAATACGCTCAGCAGGGAATAATGCTCCTTCTCACATGAGCCGTTCATAATCCGAGTTTTATGGTCAAACTAAGTCGAATAAAACGTTTTCTGAAAGGGTCAAAGCGATGCTCAATGAGGCTCCATTTCCGATGTCCCTTTTCTTTGTCAGATGCAAACAAAAGTTTTCAATCTTAAACTTTGCTTGTCTCTCTCGAGGAGTCAGAAAAGTTTGAAGTCTATGGTTTTGAAGACAGAAAAGAGCAATCAGAACACAGATCAACTCATAGACAAAAATGCACACTATACCAGCCTTTACCCTAAAATGCAGACCCTATCTCTCTTTATAACAAAGTGAGGAGGGCGAAATCCAGATCTATCTGGAGGGCAACAGACACACAAAAGCTGGGGAGGAGGAGGAGAAATAGAGAAAAGGGGATTTCCTGGATTTTTGCAACTCGGAATATCTAAAAATGCACGACGCCAGAGACAGAGAGAGGAGTAAGCTCAGCAAACTTCGGAGGGGCTCCTGTGTTTGTTCGGAAATATGCCCCCTCCTGGTGGTAGATGTAATCTGAGCAGTTTGCCTCTATGTGCATCGAGTGAGTCCTGCTTTTTCAATGCACACTATAGAGTCAAAAGCCCTGGAGCACAAAGTCGTAACTTTAGTTCAATGAGACGTTTTGTCTCTTTGTAGGTATCTCTCTAACCTTGCACAGAGTTCAAAAAGAGACTCTAGAGCAAAACTGTAAAAAAACTGTCTTCGCTTGTTCGCCAGTCAGCTGCCAAGAAGCATTTGACCCGGTTCTTCTCTGTTTGGGTGTGTGTGTGCCCATGGCTGCTGTTGAAAAGCCTGCCAAAAAGTCGCGAAATAAACCCTGGTAGTCAAAAGCAACAGCAGAGTGAAGAGAGCGAAAAGGGTCTTTCTTCATTTTATAACGGTCCTAATCTTGAGATTGTGTTTGGTTTCCTTCTTCCCGGCCATAACTCTTCTCATTGGACCGAGTGTCCCTTATCTTGATAATGGACGTGGTGGTCGTTTATTGACCCCAACTAGGAGATGTGTGTCATACTCTAGTTATTATTTGCAGAGGAAGAAACGCTCTATTGACTCTTATTGTTTTTCTTTTGCAACTCCAAGATAGATCCCTCATTTTTCACATGACAAGCCTAGCTATAACTTCATTTTATACTTTCCAACTCTCTCATCCCACCCTTTAGTTGCAATCTTCCAGAGCAAACATGGTTCAACTTTTCAGGGTCGACTCGTATGATGTTTGTATGTAACAAAGTCAGCTTAGATAACAGTATTCTTTTATTATACTTGGAGCCCTGCTTGAAGGAATGGAAAGCAATTTAGTGAAGAGGATGATGAAAGAACTGAATATCATGCACAGCCACTCCCTAGTCCCTATGCAAGACAAGAAAATATTTGACGTACACGTTCACACATTTTTATATTGGTACCTCTCAGATATATGCATTCATATTAGTTGTACTTGTGACCAATAATGGAGCCGAGGAGTGTGGAGAAGAATGCAGCTCTTGGAGCATCTGGCAGTTCCAGTAGGACATCCAAAAGTAGAAGGCTTCACGCTTGCTCAAGCGAATTGACAAGCGGACTCTTTGGAGAAAGAAGAAGCACATTTCTGAGACATATTTTTGAGCCAAGAAGGAACGATGCAATGTTAGGTCTAAGCAGTACGACCCTTTACTTCAGCATTCCATCTCTGAGCTTGAATCCCCATTCTCTGATTGCCCCCCTTGATTTTCTTGATCCGATGTCACGACCCGAGATGATGCGGCCACAACAAGTAGTTTTATTGATGAATTGATTGCATTGCCTTCGTCATCACATGAAGGATGAAAAGAAGGGTTGCCATTCACCCATATAAAAGCACAATCTGCCATCCCTTATTTTCCTTATTCTTCCACGTCATTTGTGCTTCTTGTTATTTTTTGCAGCAATTTCGCTGCAAATGATGTTGATTTCCTCTTTCAATTTATCTCCTCCTCGTCCCTTTGTGTTCATTAATAATATGATTACTTTCATTACGACGTCGTCGTTGTCGTTTCTCTCTCTTGCATTATTATTATTACTCTGGAAATTGTCATCAAGGCTAGAAATTGCATCATCAGGGGGGACTGAGAGGGAGACAACTGTCACTGAGCTCAGGGTTGCCATTTCATGCTGAGATCACTACATTGATATTCCGAATGCAGCCCTCTCTTGAAGATCTTCGTCATTCAGCAGACCCATTTTTCATCTCGAGAGATAAAGCATCATCCTTTCTTTTCTTCCCTTTCCCCTTCTTTTCTTCCTCGTGGCATTTTTGTACGAAACGTGAAGAGGAAAGAAGAATAAAAAGATCGTGCGCACTCAGCCAGCGACCCGGAACAGTAAGAACCCTACGGAACCCCATTGTTGCCCCCCGACCGGAACTCGAGCTAGACATTGTCTGACGGAACGCCAAGGGAGTCGTCTTGTCGGGAGGAGGAGAAGGAGGGTATATATTTTTGGAACGGACCTGCCTTGGGAGGGAGGAAGGATCAGAGGACCAAAATGATGACAAAAGCCGGGACGGAAAGGCTTTCTGTCACCCCTACTATAACCGTTGCACTTAAAAGGGTCGCGTCTGCCCCCAGGGTTCAAATCGACTCCGGATCGTGCTAGAACTTGAATAATACATTGTGAGATATCTCGCTCTAAACGGCGATAATGATGATGGAGCACAATTCGGAAATTGAATGAACTGTCAGAAACCATTGATTATGCTTCAAAACTGTCGATAATAATAATGGTGTGATACAATCGAATGTAATCGCCAGCATTGCGACAATTGAAGAAGGGTGAAGAAAACGTCGTTTTTGCCAATGTTCATTTCCTGCCGTGTAGTATTGCAATCGACATTTCTGTCAATGCTGCTTAAACCCTTGCCTAGACTTAGAATTTCATATCATGCAAGGTTAATTAGCTCTATTAGTTGTGTAACTAATTGCAACCATTGTAAAGATATAATCAATGCCACTTGTAGTGGGCGTGCATTGTTCCCTTTATTTGCTATTGTCGCACTTGGTATAGTTCCCGAAAGTACCAACTTGTAGCTCCATTCCCCCTTTTCTTTCTTGGCACACCATAGAATGGCCAACAACAGCGGCGATATAAAGAAGAAATAATACTGCAGCAAGTCTTTCTTTCTTTCTCTTTCTTTTTAAAGCCCCGCAAGGCGAGAAGAGAGAGAAACTGTTGCGTCTTTAAGAAGGCCTTGTTGCTGTCTGCATGAAACACGTTTTTGTGAGCGGCTCAAATGGGTCATACCGTTTTATGTTTCTCTAAGTAGGACAAGAAGAAGGGCAGACAGCTAGTTTGAATTCAAGCTAAGGAAATATATGTTACCAGAAATAGACATATCGAAATATTGACATTTGGAACTAGAGGCACCTACATACATGTCAACACTTGCACTTGACTAAGTTTTATGTCTGCTTCCAAAATGCTACAGCTACAGTATCTTTTATATACACGTACAATCTACTAGTAAGAGGACAGCAAACTAGAAGATATAAAAGAGCAGAAGCAATCTGAGCATGATATGAAAAATTGGAGGCAGTCAAGTATCTTTTTACTACAATGTGTATCTCGTACAACCAAAAGTAGCATCATCCCCGAATGATGTCAGCCCGTTTTCGCTTCAGGGTGTCATCGTGGGAACGACCCTCAAGGGAGCGACGACGACGTGGAACATGCACGCACGCACGTACCTAAAAGTCTATTCGTTATGGCCTTTGTTCTTTTATGGTGACGAGAATCTAGAGCTTCGTTTATCAAGTTACACTATTGTAAGAATAGTTTCCGTTTCTATCCATTGTTCCCCTCACTTCCCTATGCGATTATTCATCATCTGTATTGTGTCTTTAAAATGCAAATCTGCTTTCTTCACTTTCATATCATAATAAAGTGGGAGCAACAGCAGCAGAAAGGGGGAAGAAGAAGAAAAGCCAACTTTTGCCAACAAACTTTGCTTCTTCTTCTTCTTCTTCTTATCAGCTGCCTTCTTCCTTCTTACTCTCCAATGTAGCTCCACCCTAGCTAGCAAACAGGATCCTCTTTAAAGCTCTTTCACTTTTGTCTTGAGGGTTGAAGAAGAAAATGCACAGATTTCGTTGAAAGACCCTTTCACTCCTCAGCAAAAGATAAATACTCTCATTATTAGTAAGGGAGTTTCGTATGCAACCCACGTGTTTTCCCCAACTCTTCTTTACTCAGTGTATTGAATCCGCTTGAACGGTTTTCGTCCATCTATAAAAGCTGTTTTATTCCCGTCCATATTCACTGGCTGATCGACCACCCGGAAAATCGACATCGAATCATAAAAAATCTATTCCACAGGTTCCGTGAGGGGTGATTCAAAGTGGCAAACTATGTGTATGTTTAGAGCTTTAGACGGCAGAACTCTCTCCATATTTAGGTTTCTATTTAATATTGGCATATACAGTGGATGTCTAAACATCTATAAAGGTGTTATAATAACGTGGACTTTCTTCTGTAAGTTTAGTTGTCTTGATACCGACCATGGAGAAAGAGAATCGAGATTTTTCCTCCCCAGAAACCGACCAAAAGGGAAATCAATAAGAACCCATTCCTGGGCTTCCATTGGGAAGAAGGGAACTCACAATGGGATTTTTTATCGAATGTAAGGAGCGTGGCTGTGCTGCAGAAACTGCTACCTTCGCACAAAACTCGAATACTCTCTCTTTCCACTCAAGTGGGTCTCACCAATGAAGAAGAAAGAAGAGGAAGAGGACACAATAGAACTGGTTGGGGCAGGCATGCACCAGGGATGCTGTTTTATATAGCAATGAGATAATGGTGCTATAAAAGCTAGTAAAAGCTATTGTAAATGCTATTAAGTGGCATCCCTAACTCTGTGCACTGCTATCTCTACTACAGCTTCCTCCTCTGCTGAATGCAAAAGTTCCCTTTTCCATTCTATAAAATAGTAAAAGTGAGCAAAAAGTATTGCAGGACAGTCACAGGAAATATTTTACAATTTGTGCAATATATTAATCATGTATCTGACTAGATGAAAAATCGAAGGCAGTAATAGGCGTGTCATTAAGGAAATATCAGTGTCGGCAATACTGAATTACTGAGAACCGGCTTTGGCAAGACTTCAAAATGTCCCTTAACGTTTCCCAAAAAAGCTATACTTATGCGTGTGAGAACCTTTGCAATATAAATCGGTCATTTCTCATGCATGGCATTAATATGTCACTTTCTTTCCCTCTCTACACTTTTGGATATGCATGAAGATACATGGTTGACAATTCTAGAAATTATGGGAACATTCTTCACAATTAATGGTCATTTCAAGTACTTTTCTAACGGCTGAGATCATCATTGGAGCTCTGAGAATATTATTCACAGGGTCTCAAAAGCAACAGTCCTTCTTCGTCTTTCTTTAACATTGTAAAAGGATGAAAAAGAGAGTCCTTTTTATTTTCCTTCCTCTTTTTCCCTTCGGAGGAAAAGCAAATATCCGCGGGGCTAGCAGCCAGCAGGCGGCTATGATGGTCTTACTACGCACACACATACACCAAGTATATATATCGGGGCATGCATGGGTCTCCCCCTTCCTCCAGCCAGGGCAGCGCGTCTTAGGTTACCCTTTGGCTGAACCACTGAAAAAAAACGGGGAGCGAAAGTGAGAAGAAGAAAAAAGGAGGAAATGCTCTTATGATGAAAGCATTTTTGTGTGTACACAAAGTACGTATACATAATATCAAGCCCTTTTCGGACCTCTTTTCGCCCGTATGTAAGAGTAAGAACTATGAAGAAAAAGTTTGCATGGACATATGCACAGGCATTAAAACGATGCATTTCTTATATTATTATGATGTTGTCCATCATGGCCTTGCATCGTCGTTGACAGTTTTTATTCATGACCCTCTTTGGATGCATCACCTAACAGAAGGGATATTTAGACTGGGAATTGAGTCAGCTGGACCATTGTATATTTAGCTATGCACAGGAAATTACTGCACATTTAGCATGCTTGAGATAAAAAACGTATTGCAAAATCATACTAATTCATACTAAGATACATGAAGCCCAATGGCATAAACATATTTCCTTCCATTTGCATCTTGTAACCCTTTTCCAAGGAAGAAAAAAATGACGGGTTTCCCAAGAAGCCTAAAGTACACATGCACATGCTCTCGATCTCCCAGTTCAACCAAAACGAAAAAAGCTTCACACATTCATACATTGGAAAGTGAAGAGGACAATTTGACAAAGGAGGAAACAAGCGCCGTCCCTAAAACTCAATTTTGGAGACTCTGATCAACCTGTTTGGATCATTGGAGCGGTAAATCAATTGCTCGCACTCGGAACAAAAATATCCATTTTCAATGTCGGAAGAAGAAAAAGAAAAGAAAAGTCTTGAATTGAATTTAGAGATTTCCCCCATTTCAAGTCCAATTTTCATTCTCCCTTCTTCTTTTTATTCACTAAAAATCCGGAAGTTCCTCTTTCTTCCCCTCAGCAGCAAATGTGTGAAAGCAGCTGCTGAGCTCCACAGAATTTAAATAGCTCTTAATGAATTTTGTTTCTGCGGACAGTACTGCAGCAGCAACAGGCCATCTTGGGCCATAGAATGAGACGGAGGAAAAGGGGTTAAGTGTTGGGAATCACACTTCCAAGCTGCTCAGATTTCTCTTCCGTCCCTGAGCAATATTGCATTAAATGATTGCATGTCTAATGTGGGAGAAAGAGAGAGGCAAACAAGTTTTACTTTTAACACACGCCATCTGAAGGGCTGAGTGATCATCCAACATTAGGGCTGACATACAAATAGTGATAGTATAAGGAAGTATGTTTGTGTTTCTGGCATCCCTTCCCTCTTCTTTGGTCTAATCCATCAGTGTTGAAGAGCAACCAACTTGTGGCACTGACAGTCACAAAAAGGTGCCCCAAGAAGGTAAATAATATCACTTAGTTAATGCTCATACGGTCTAATTAACGCGCGCAGTTCGTGAATAACCTTTCAAGACTGTTTATGCGCTGGAAGTTAATCGAGCGTGAGCAGGGGGCGCAACATGTGAGAGAGTGTTGTATCCGATTATGCATTCACGAAAGGGGGAAAAGTGTTTTGAATTGTCATATTTGCGCCGAAATTGGATGCCAGTCTTAAGGGAGCTGACGACAGAAGGTTGTAACAAAATTGAATATGGAAATATTCCTTCTCTGGAGAGCCATTTTGCAAAACTTTCGGTGTGTTGTGACACATTTCATATCGAGTAATATGTTGGTTCCTTCATGCAGTCTCAGACTAACCGGTGGGAACAGTATGTGCAACAGAAACAGCTGAGCGCCCTCCGATGATAAATGGCCTTTGCTGCTGCTGCTGCTGCCACTACTACGAGTAGCTGTTTGTAGACCCCTCTTTTTTGTTCCTTCTTGTCCCTCGTTTCCTTGTGTTTTTAGAGCCAACAGCAATTTCAACTGATGCTGCTTAACCCAACCAAGAGAAACTTTTTACATGGGTCTGTTTGCAATCAGGGATGCCATGAAGAGTGCAAAACAATATTACACTCTTAATGTCCGCTGGCATCCCTTAGACTCGCAACGGCTTCACCCCCTCCTATTTGGCAATGGTATCACAAAAATGGCAATAAGAACTTTTGTGTGATGTGCTGCTGCGAAATACAAAAAAAGAACTTTCTGACCAGATTGAAGGGAGAAAGAGTTTTTCGTTCAACAGATGTGTAAAACACAAACGACATCCGAGCCAAAAAGTGAGCCATCAATCCTGATACTTGTTCCGGAAACTACAACAGTTGTTGAGAAGACTGTTTTATATATTTGCAATGTGCATCATGCTCATCTTCTTGTGGTCAACCACTTCCTTTCCTTTATATACATTCCTCCTTTCTACTCCTCCTCCTTCTCCCCCCTCGGCTGCCGTTTTAAAAGTGACTAATATCCTCCTCCTTCCCTTTCTGCCTCGTTTCTCCTCTAGCTCTCTCCTGTGGCCTCTTGAAAGGACCCCTCTTTACAGAGTTGTCTCTCCACGTCTTTTACTTTAACTTTCGTGGCCACAGAACGTGCAGAAATAGAGTAAGGAAGGAAAGTCTCGCTCACTGCATGTGTGGACGTCGTCGTCATGCTCCTTAAAGGCGGAATACTACTGATGTTACTATCTCCTAGATTGCACTTGGTCTTCGTCGTCCTCTCCAACTTTCTCTTCATTTTCCCCATTTCCATTTCCTATAATGAGTTTTTTGACGGAAGAATGAGCTGAGGAAAAGAGAAACACGGCTTGCAAAAGTTTTCTCTCTCTCTCTCCGAGATTGAGACAAAAAAGAGGATTCCTCGTAAAGGAAGAAATGAGCTCTGAGAGTCTCTGTGTGTAAAAACATTTGATGATCCCATTTGCAGAGCTAGAGGAGAAGAAGAAGGGAATGCGATCATTCTGTACGTGGACAAGAATGAAACGGAGTAGTGATAATGCCAAACCATCATCATGATACAAAAGCTTTCAGCAAGGGTCTTCCTTATGAAAATGCACACGTGGCTTGTTTGATAATTGATAACTGTTGATAAAGAATGAGCGCTTCCGCTGCAGGTGTGAGAAGCACCCGGTCTTAAAGTATGAAAATTATTTCCGAACGTGCACACATGAAAACGATATTGTCCCGGTAAAGGGTGAAAATCAACCAACATTGTTGCCGTCTGGAGTTTCATCGTTTCCCCTATTTCTTGTAGACTTTGTCACTGGCAGGGATGCTGTTTTATATAATCAATCAATAATTGTACTGACGTATAGTTGATGTATTGTTATGCAAGTTTTAAAAGAAAGTGTCATCCCTGTTTCTACCGGCCCCAGCCCTGCTGAGGCTGCTCGCTGTGATGGATGTTTGACATGCAAGCGGGGGGAAGTGACAAGAACGAGAAGAAGAAAAAAAACTGCCAACCAGCTCAAAGTCCCCCCGCAAAAAAAACCTATACAACAATGTCTTCTCGAAAAAGGGAACGACAGAAGAAAAGCGGTTTGCTACTTTTTGTGACTTTTCCCAGTTTTGGAAATATTTCAAGTTATGTTGTGTGTGTGTTTAGAAATTGAAAAGCCGTCGCAATGCTTTTCAACAATGTTATTTCCTTTCTTGTTGTTACTACGACTGTCTGTTATTCCGTGTAGTTATTATTGATCCAATGAAGCACACACACACAGCACAGTTTTGCAACCCAACCAAGGAAAGGGAGGAGGAACAAGAAAGGGAACAATCTGTGAATTATTGCCTTCAATAAATACCTTTGCCAAACTACCATGCAGAAATGGAGGAGCAACTTTTTCCCGTTCGCTCCCCTTTCGCCGAATTTATGGGCGGCAAGAGCTATGTAACTGCTGCTGAGACTGCCTGCCCGGCTGAGAGAGTGAGTCACGGTATAACAACAACAACAACTACAACTACCACAGCTACGACGACAGCTGCGTGGCTCATTGAGGTCTCTTGGTCGTATAGCTGCTCTTCTTTCAGCCCTCCTCTCTCTCTCTCTTCTCGGGGCATTAGACAGGGACTAAAACACTCTTTACTTTGGCAAAAGACCGTGGACGGAGAAAACACTTTAGGAGTCCACAGGCTCAATTTTTCTTCTTCCTACCACTGAGAGGACCCAAAAGTGGATTAAGGAACGGACCCTGCTTTTAAAGCCAGACAAATGCTCGTAATATCATTTGCGGAGAGGAGAAAGAAAAGCCACGCTGCTGAACCACCGGCCAGGTTATAAAAATTTTCAAAGTGATTAGCATAATTGCTTCCAAAACTCACCCCCTTTCTACCCAAGAAGCTGAGCCATTAATCTTGTAATGATATAAATGAGTTGGGACATTAAAAAGTTTTAATAATAAACTGTCATGCGCACCACCGTGGCAGCGGCGGCGACCATAAAAATAATATAATAATGCCTCTCTTGAGTAATGGTTCCCGAAGAAGGAGAACAAATATGTTAATGTCATATTGTCTGTACAACTAATGTACGTGTCTAGCTATGTCATAATAACCGTATTATCCACCTTTAGAGCTTAAACTTTCCGGCTTAATGACTCTTTCTCTACTCCTCCCCCTGAGCGTCTAAATGTCTTCTATTTGCGGTGCCCTACAGTGGCTGTACTGTAGTTGTCCTATATGTGGCTCCAAAAAGCCATTACCATTAAATAATAACGCCGTCAAAACGCCCCCTTTCCCCTCAAACCCCCTAGCTACCACTCATACTGTATGACGACGTCCATAAGTTTGTATGTTTGTTTGTCCTACCCCAGGCAGTGTGATCTTGTCGTGCAGCGCATTCTGGGCCTTGATGGCGCTCTCCCGGCTCACGTAGGTAAGGAAGGCGCATCCTGGAAGTAAAAAGATAAACAAATATGTTAAAAACGGTCATATATGGGTATACTCCATAGGTATTGTATTCCATTCTCTGCTTATCCCCATTTCAGCTTCCTTTTCCTTCCTTCTCCGGCCGCTGACCTGTCTTTTTTTCTTTTCTTTTCCCTTCTTCCGAGAACAAAAGACTGTCGTGGCTTGACACGCCTCACTGGCCAGAGAACGAAGAAAAGAGAAGAAGTCTAAAAGGTCGTTTCGCTTGACAAAAGTGCTGACAGCCATGGACATATTACCATCAGACGGGGGGTCAGTAGGAACAGCAGTTGGTATCGGATATTGTTATTGTAGTGAGGACAGACTATATGCTCTCTTTGACACATTTCAGGTTAAAACTGCATCTGACAATGTAATTAACCTCCTCCCTGTGAGTAAAAACAAAAGAATGAGTTGGTGTATTCCGAGAGAACCTTCCTTTTCCACCCAGCAGCAGCCTACTTCATGATATTACATTATGATGATGAGAAAATGAAGACAAGTGCTGCGAGCTGCTCTTCAGCGTCATGTTTGAATAGGACACTCAAGGGATGCCACTATGCGCACTAGCGCACTATCGTTGCATATCCATAATTAATCCAGCACTTGTGTAATGTCATCCCTTTCCTTGTTGTCCATATTGCTGCCACTAGTAACCTCTGTAGAATGAGTCATGTACCATTTTCCAGGGATATTTGGCTCGGATATTTCTTCATTTTCTATTCTTGTTATGGCCATCAAACTGTACTGAGAATCTTTATGTGTAATAACAAGTTTTAAGGCATAAAATAATAATTAAATTTAATTAGACCAATGACGTACATATTAAATAGTGGGGGAAATGAATACTTGCTAATTTCCTTGAAACATATTCTGTATCTACGTCGTCCCTGTGACAGAGAGTCAAGGGATGTAAATAGATCACATCACAGGGACGAAGAACAGTTTTAATGTATCCGAAAAGATATTTGAAATTTTGGTTAAATGGGGTTAACATAGAGCAGTGACTTTATTACTATTTATTGCAAACTTTCTACATGCGTAAATATTGCTACTAACCTGAAAATAAATGCAACTAAAACATCATTGACATTTTAAAAGAGTGCAATGCAATCTCATGCAAGCTTCATGAACATCAACCCTGTGATCACACTCAGAAAAATGATCACGGGAAGCTCAGTTTACTCAGCAACAGTACTAGCACGAATTCATGACTCATTCTACAGAGGTTACTAGCTGCCACCACTAAAGTCTTGTGAGTGCTATAAGCAGAGGAGGAAGGGTCCCCTTCTTCTCCGGCTATATAAATTCATATTTTAGCATAACAATACAAAATATGGGTCGCAGGCAGCTTTTGCAGACATGAGATGAGAGTAGGTTGAGTGGAGGAGGAGGAGGAATGGTAATGGGACGTGTACAGATTAGAGCTGGCCTTGTTTGACAAAAATGGGAACGCCGTCAACTCCGGAAATGAAGTGCGAGAACCGAGTTTTAATTTGAATGACAGCGGGCAAATGATAATCATCATTAAAGGCGGAGAAAAAGCCGCTGCCAACAACAAACAAGCAGCTGCAGCAGCTCTGTATATCGAGCTCTGGTTTTCCACAAAGGGACAAAACTTTTATCCTCTCTTTCAACAAGTTGCACGTTTTCAGCTCAAATATGCAGGAGATAGGAGAGGGGATCCCTCAGCAAGGCAAAGAGTGTCATAAGCAGCTTTGTTTAAACATGCTCAGCGTGCTTTTAATTCCGCACTTGGCATCATCCCTTCTGTTTAAAAGTTGACTGAAAGAGCAGGAAATGAAAATGGGAAAGCGTTTGCTCTGCACAAAAGAAAACTTTTCTTCTTCTATTCGGAATGAGTGCGAACAAGTTCCATTATTAATATTATATGCGGGGAGAGTGGAGGAGGAGGAGGATGTATTGAAACATCCCCATTTCAAATATCCGGCTGCTTTCTCCATCGTTTCAATTTTAAACCCTTTCCATCCAATTTCTTGATGTTGCAGCGTCGTCGGCAGCTGAGGCGGTGCCAACATCAGCTGACTGCTGCTGCCGTCGGGGCATCATCGTTAATGAACCTTCGCATTCTACTTAATCTTCATGTCAGCTTTTGCTCCAAACAAGGAAAAAGGGGGAGAAGAAGAAGACTAGAAGATATTACAACACTAAAAAGACGAGTAGTAGCAGAGTAGTAGGCGGATATTTAGGTGTGATCGTTATATAATACTTGTATTTTTTAATATTTGCTATGCATCCCTTTTTATATATTTTAGGGCACTACCTTTTCAGGTTCATTGCATGCAATATCATGCCGCACATGGGCAATTTGTGTGGCATCATTTTGGAGAGCGATTGAAAAACCCCATGCGCCGGGCCTGGGATTTGAACCCCGGGCCCCTTGCATGGGAGTCTCGCACGCTCACCATTCCGCCACGAGCTTTTGCTCAATACTTGTATTTATTTGTTGGGTAAAGAGGTTGAGTTGCCAAAAGTACATGTATCCCACTGGGAATCAAATGAAGCTCTCTTTCCCAGTTCCAATTCCCAGCATGATCTTGGCAGATAAATTCCATTAAAACCACTTTTACACGCTAATAGTTGTCGTATAAAAATATTTCACCCACTTTTTATCTGCTCTCTTTTTCCCCCATTCCTCCACTGGTGAGCAAGAGCAAGAAAATTGTGATTTACTTCCTTCAATTTTATGCAAATTTGACTTTCGGCTTTGCAAACAAGAAACGTCGTGGAGCCACCAGTCAGCCCAACCAGCAGCAGCAGCCATTGTAGTAGGCTGGGGCAGCTTCAGTGCTCAGCCTTGAGCCTGAGGAGAAGAAGAATGGAGGAGAGAATAAAAGCTGCTTTTTTCGTTTCCTTCCTTTCTTTAGTTCAAACCTCGTACACACATGCACACTGGGGCTGTAGAACAGGGCAAAGTGGAGGCTTCAATATTTTAACCCTTCTTTTCAGGAGTAAAATACTATTTCAAGCTCCTTATTTTGAACTTCTACTCTAGCTTTAGTGTTGCCAGTTTGCTTCCCTCCCCTCTTTCATTCTTTCTTCGTCTTCTACTCGGCGGGAAGCCCATTTTATCATGAGCTTTAGACTCTTTCTTTTCTTCAAATGCGTGAAAAATGGGATCGGAACTTTTTCTCCTCCTCTAGTCGTGTGTGTATTTTCCTTTCTCTTGTATGCGAGCAGCCTTTTCGGCACATTTTTCAAAAATTGAGAGGACAGAAATAAAGAAAAATGTGATATTGATATTCTTTTCATGGAAAAGAAAAGTAAATAAACGGTCCAATAGCAAATTACAATAAATATATAATATATTAAAAATGCTGAGAACCCTTCATCCATGTAGGAAGATGTGGTGAAGAGAACAGTTTGGACTTTAGATGATGATGATGTCTTCAGATTTTGAAAGCGTCGTTCATTTTGGAAGATTACATCACAGTTGAACGGCAAACGCTTGAGTGTGGAATCGATTCCTGATTACAATCCGGCTCCATTGTTCAAAAGAAAGATGGTTCAATATTATTTCAAGCTGCCTTTAAAATGTTGGACTCTCCCATGAAAGGACTCAATACATACTACATCAAAACTTACATTAGTGGAGTACAATATAAAAACAGTGCAGGACAGATATTCAGAACTTTAAATACTATTTTCAATATTGAAAAGAGAGACTTTCGAACACTCAAGGGAATGGAAAAAGAGGGCAAGGGAGGAAAACCGAAGAAAACAACACCTTTCCTTTTCTTCTCCGTGCCGTGAATGGAAGGGAGAGTCATTCAATTCTTCCTCCGAACAACAAGTAAGCCTTCTTTCTTTCCACTGCTCCAACTGCTTCTCCTTCTTCCCCTGCTTAAATGAATCTTTATGGCATAATCTGACAAGCAGCAACAGAGGGTAGAACGACGGCAGCCGTGTGGTAATAGCATGTCCTGAGCTACAGCTGAAATGGGCCACAAGAAGGAGAAGAAGAAGATCCCAAGACTCACTTTGGCCTTTTCTCTTCTTCAGACGAATGAAGAAAAGGAGGACGACGGAAGAAGAAAAGAAGGAAAAAGAGGAGGAGGGAAATAAATGAAAAGGCCAGAGTGAGTAGTGGAGATACAAGCTCGATCCGGCTCTAGCTCATGCACTGTGCTCTACAGCTGTGTATGGGTGAGTAGTGTGTGGTGGGGCTGCTGCTGCCGGCTGAGAACGAGGGGAGGAGGAGAAACCAAGGTTTCAGAATACTAATCTCTCTTGGGGGAAATGCGAAGAGAATAGAGTGAGAAGAAGAAGAAGAAGAGGAGCAGTGAGCAGATCTGCTTCGGAAACCGACTGGAAAAGGGAAATAATAGAAATTGGAAAGGAGGCATGCAACAGATAAAGGAAGGAACAACACGAGAGATTCCATTCAAAGCAAATTGATTAACATTCATTGTTGTTGGCATTAACATGTTGGTGAGTGAAGACGAAGAGCGGTGGCCATGTTGCCAGCAATGACAGGCGAGGACCGAAGAAGAAAGAGTTGCAACTTTGTTACTTTCCTCCCTTCTTCTTCTTCCTTTCAAACAACTCCCCAGTGCAACATTTCAGACACATACCCACTGCTCCTGTTGCCACTGTCGTGAAGGAAGCTAACAAACTCAGCAAAAGGCTCTCGCATTACGAACCCAGGGGAAGAAGAAGAAGAAGAAGAAGAAGCAGGCACAAATTTGATTTCAACCTCCTCCCCAAAGTTTTCTTGATTTTGGCTTGTTGTTGATGATTCGTCTCTTTTTGGTCTCCCTTAGGTGAGCAAATATAAGAAGAAGAAAAAAAGGGAAAACAAACCTAATACTGGCACACAGCCTCTGTGGACGTCGTATATTGAGTACAGCACATGCAGTGTTGAGTCAACATCATGACCTACATGAAGCAACTTGCACTGCACTGTGTGCACAGTGAAATTGTCAAAAACAGAGTTAGTTTAATGACTATAATGCAACTGTGTCTGTTTTTCGGTCTAACCAACTTAATGTCACAGTCAAGCTGTAATAATGATGGCATTCTACATTCACAGTAGTGTCAGCTGAGACCCAAAGAACGACAACTAGCAGCTCATCCATCTGCCTGAGAGGAGAGAGAGAGGAGAGAGAGAGAG
>LR138671.1:2587-15494 GCA_900659605.1 Tisbe holothuriae | reverse complement strand
CCCGCCAGCAAGGGCAACAGCTACGGACTGACCAAGGAGCAGTATGTGGATGTCTTTGGCACTGATCTGGCCAGTGGGAGCCCAATTTTTGTGTATTATACCGGCGGGTACTGGCAGGATCTGAGTGGGGACATCTCGGCGTATCCGGTGCAGCCGTTGTACTCAGCTGGGATCAAGGTGGCTGTGGTTGGTTATGAGCGGGGGCCTGGAGGTAAGCCAACCAAATCATTGCAGTGTGAACTATGTACGTTTACTGCACCATAAATAAATAGGTATAATTAGGGTGCGGTCGATAAAACGCGACCAGATTGTTGGAGAGGGCGTGACGGACAGACATCAGGACAAACACACTGACAACTTCTGTAGCTTAGTTGTGGGAGTGAATATAGGCCACCCTGACAATTTTACTGACAGTCTCATGCTTCGCGTACGTTTAAATTTCTTTTGCATTTACTCTATGTTAGTGCTTTTCTTGGGCAATAAGTGAAAAGAAGCTCTCTCACACTTCCATCCGTTTCAGTGTCCGTTCGGGAGATCACTCAGCAAGCACTCAATGGAATGAAGTGGGTGCTGAAATACGCAAAATCTACCGGAACTAGGTAAGAAACCGACTTTGGATGCAGTACAAATAAACTTTTACAGTCCCTAATTTGCATGTCCAGATCCATCTCTTTCGGAGGCCATTCCGTCGGCTCTCAACTCTGCTGCATGATCCTCGCCTCCGAATGGTTCAAAGGTCTCCCTTTAGAAGACAAGTGTCTCTTCTCGGAGGTGTTCCTCCTCGGAGGGCTCTTTGACGCCAGGCCAATCGCAGCCACGCCCATCTGCACACCTCTTGGCATGGACGCCACGGAGGCGGAGGAGATCTCCCCGATGGCCGACAACAACTTTAAAAAGATCTGCGAGAGTCTTAAAGAGGCCAAAGTGACTGCGAGGATGTTCTGGGCTGAGTTTGACTGTCCAGGGATTAATGAACAGAATGAGGAGTTTCATAAGGTATGTCTGAGAGGGAATGTCTGCATCAAGAAATGCTGAACTTAACCATTTATACTCCGAAGAGACTTATCAGGCATGGTTAGATTACAATAGTTGGTCAAAAATGTCATTTCGATATATTTATATGCGATAACACTAAACGTTCATTTAGGACATTTACTTGTATTTATCACTCAATGTAATAATTATAAAATGCGATACCGTAGACCATGAGTTTTAGCCAAGAAGGACTCTGTTAGAGCATGGCAGACATCCTCCTCGGCTTAGATATGTAAAGTAGTCTTCTTGATATTACGTACTAACAGACTTAGGCCGTCTGTCTTCTTCGTTAAAACGAGTCTGGGGGTACCTTCAGATCTTTATATAAACCCCCTATTATTCTTTCTTATAAAAAAGATCAAAAAAGATGAATGACTGAATGAATGGGAAACCGACTTCTTGAAATCGTTGTTTCCTTTCTATTTTCAGAAGCTCTTCGATTCCGGGTGTAGCACGAGTCTACAACGGATGGACGGTCTCGACCATTTCAACATTGTGGAGAAGCTCAGTGATCGATATTATGCTATCACTAAGGCGATCATAGAGCAAGCAAACAAATAAAACCGCTTTTGTACTAAAACCACCTTTGATGTTGCATTTTGCTTTGTTTTACACATTTTTTTATACAGGGTGATTCCCCAAGTTTTGTAAAGTAATCCCCCCTCTAACTATTACAATTTGTAACACAGTATTACATCATGGGTACCAAACATGGGCCTAATGGTACCAAATCATAGCCAAGACTGGGAAATTTGATAATATTAAGGAGTTGGGGTACTTGCCATCACTGTAAAATCACCGTGTAAGTTGGTTTTTGGTTCATACACGTGAGAAAAGTTCCGAGGAGAGAATCTCACTACAGATTGATGATGCACGGAAAATAATAAGAATTAACGTTACCGTTTGGACCGAAAGTGTGGGCGATGAGAATAATCAAGTGAGTGTTGGAAAAAAAAGACAATTCCAGGAATTTGAAACGCTATATAAGATGACGCCAGTTGATATTTTGTCCGGTAGATGGCAATACAAGTCTGTCCAAGAAAGCTGAGGCAAAAACTCAGGCTGAGACTTGAATTTTAAGCTGAGGCAACAAAACATTAACCACTCAGCAACTTTAGACAGTTTGTAATGCCATCTAGGGACGAAAAAAGACAGTGTAATGGCAGCCAAAATGGCGCGTTATAGCGTTTCTCATTCAAAGGCCTTTCGTATCTTCCTTCCACCGAGGGAAAAGAAAGCAGCCCGAAGCAGTTTTAGCACTTTTTCTTGTGCGGATAAAATTAATGGACGAAAAAAGGATCATTACTACGCACTGGTGTCAAAGTTATTTTACGCGTTCCTGGAACTACGTTATATAATACTTTGAGCCTTTGGAGAAACGCGAAATATAAATTGATGTATCGTTTTTCTTCCGACTTTGAGTGGTATCAAGTTACAATGAATGCATGGTTTCCAGTTAACACATTTTTAGCAAGGTGATATATCAATATTGTATTTGCAGATTCCTTAGAAAATGTATCGTTTTTAACATACTGTATGTACAGTTTACAAGAACTAGAACTTTTTTCTTGGCGATAAAAAGTATTGAACACGTATTCATTCTTCTGCGTGTATGTATGCGAGTAAATTGTTAATAGGTATAAAATCGTCATAGAATGTTAAAAATGGTTAGTAGACAAAGATTGTTACAAAATATGATCACTGGGTAACTCTGTTGAAGTCCAGGGCTTTTAAACTGAGTATGACATGGTATTATGGAAGATATTTTTATATCTAAGAACGAAGATACACAACCCACCAAATCCTTTTGTCTTCGTGAAAATCCATCATGAAAATTGAATACTAATCTTGGTAGTTTTAGTTGTTTTTATGCACAGCACCTTCAAGGCATATGATTAAATTTCGTCGCTGTCTTTTGTTCACTTAGACATACTCTGGATTATTCTGATTTACACCTCCAGTTATTCTAATAAAGAAGCTCTTCCACGTTGCTATGGTCTTCCTCGACCAGAACCAGCAGCCAGAAATCACCCCGATCGACAGCAGTGCCGCATACTTGATAACAAACACGGCGAAAATGGGCTCTTCGACGTCAGGCTGCTCCTCATCAGGGAACCGGCACGGCGTCTGCCACCGGTTAAACAGCGGGCTGCGGCAAACCTGCTCCTGCCACAGCTGAGTCCACGCTGGCAGATGCTTCTGCTCGTAGAAGTAGCACGCGAGGAGCGTCAGCGAGCACGCCGTGTACAGGACTGAAAACAGCCCAATACGGAGCATGAGCCGGTCCAGTTTGTCCGTCTTTGTCCCGTCGTGCTTCATGACTGTCCTGATACGGATGAGGGAGGTGAAGCCGAGGATGAGGAAGAGCGTGCCGAGGCCGAGGTACACGCACAGGGGCAGGAAGACAAAGTAGAGGAGGCTGTCAGAGTCCCAGAGGCCGACGAAGCAGACGCCTGTCAGGACGTCACCTGGAAGGGTAGACAGGATGTGTGAGGTGACGCATATCAGAGAACGTACTTGTTATTAAAGTGTACAACATAATACACGGGAAGAGACGTTTGGAATTACATTTGGAGTGAAGTAATTCATGTAGTATTACATGTAACTTTACGCAGTTATACTTTATGGAGAATCATTCAATATCGATTCAAATGTAATTTCTAACCAGACAAAAGTGTAATTCAATTAAGCTAGATCCGTCCTTTGACGCCACTTAATAATACCCCCAGAAGAAGAAAAGAAATCCTTCTTCTTAACAAGATCTTAACAACCATTTCCATTCTCAGCGGGGGTTTATTTTTAAATGTCACTCGACAGGAAGCCAATTTGACAACCACGGCGTTTACTCACCTTCAACCTTCTTCATGATGAGTACGACAATGGTCTGGATGAGCGGCACCGCCCAGGCCACGGTGTGCAGCATCTGGGCCTTGGCATCGATGCCCTCCTGGCTCCACTTGAGCCCGGCGGACAGGAACCAGGTGATGGTGAGCATCACCCACCAGAGGGAGCCCGCCATGAGGAAGAAGTAGAGCGCCATGGCCGTGACGGTGCAGCGCCAGTCGTGAAGGGTGCCCTGAAAGCAAATGTTACGCGTTCACTTAAAAATAGCTGTATTTTATGTGCGTAAATGTAACATGAGATGGCCGCTAAGAAGCTATTTATGAGGTGGAAACTTCATCTTACGTCAAGAAGGCTTATGAGACACGGTTTTAAAAATAGGCCGCATTAGGATTATGTTGATGCGGTCAAACGTACTGTTTCTCTAGTTTAGTGGAAACCATAGACTTAAGACGGCTAAAAAGCTAAATATGTCACATGTCGGATATGACAGCGATATTCCCCCAAGGAGTTATCCTAATTCTGTATGATTATACCGTTTGGGAGCTTGAATTATGCATAATATTATAGGCTGGAAAAAATTGAAAGGTTAAACGGATATAGCAAAAGTACGACTGAATATTGGTTTTTATGCCAAGATATGCGACTATATTTAGCAATAACTGCTTCGAAAGTGTCGGAATATGTATAATAATTGATAACTTTGTTAAAAAAAGTTCCAGTACCTCCAAGAAAATGTCTAAAGAATACTCAAAGAATATTGAACAACACTGATTAATTCATTCGCATCCGGGTTAGGGTGGTTTTAGAACAAGAATGGCGTATTTTAAGAAAGAGCGGCAATATGACAAAGGGTCATAATGAATGCTAAAGTAATAAAATTGTTAAATATAGCATCAAATCATTGAATAAATGTGGTATAAATAACAACTGCAATTATTGGCGTTTGGGAACAAAATGTCAAAAAATGTCAAAAAAAATGTCATGAAAACAAATGTCTCAAAATAAATATAAAAATCTATTTTAGCGTATTTTCAAATTATTGTCTCATCGAAATATCGGCGCTGCGTCAGAATTCGGTGTATTCCAGTGTACTTTTTTTTATATGAAACAACATGTTCCAGAAATAAAGAAGCCAGCTTTTAATTAGAGGTACTAGGTGCAAGCGTACACATATAAAACCAAAGTCTAGAATTACATGTCACACAATGGTTTAGAGTTTAGACAGAAGAAATACGTCCAAAACCAGAAAAGTTTTTAAAAAGCTTTTAGTGTTGAGGCACACTTTGGCATATTGGCGTTCGAGTAATAAACATGTCAGACCAAATTCATATTAATAAATATAATAAAATATTTAGACATATTTTATTATTCAAATTTAATTACTCAAAAATGTCTCTCCATAATATGAAAAATCGATGCAATAAAGTTAAAATATAAATGAAAGAATATTTGCAGAGACTCTCTAATAATATCCTTACACCTTTCAAGATACATACATAAAATAGTATGCTGATCAAACACTATGAGTCAAATATATGGTATGGTTAGGATAACGCTCTTCCAGAAAACGCTCCTCCTAATTTAGGCCTTCCAAAAAACGCTCAAGCCCCTTTTCCTGAAAACGCTCAGGCCAAATTTAGCTCAGTGCAAAACTCGGTCTGGAGTGATCTTCCAGATAAAGCTCCACTACACAGTAGTGTAGAAAACGCTCCAGGTGTCCAGAAAACGCCCAAGACTCATATAAAGCTGCTAATATTGTGCATTGTGATTACATACTTATAATTGTAAGGATTATACAAGTTTAAATTATAATAATATGAGCATTTCGAATTCAAAAGACCTCAGTAATGCAGAATGAACACAGGGTTCATGATTGTTCATGGTTACCCCTTTACATCTTCAACCATGGACAGTGGTTCAGTTCTTGCAAAGTAGAGTGGAACTCTTTATTACTCAAGCAATTCTTGGCATGACCAGTGCCATTATGATGGCTCAGTTCATGCAAAGTAGAGACAACTATATATTAATGAAGCAAGTATTGGCATGAACAGGGCCAATATGATGGTTCAGTTAATGCAAAGTAGGGAAAACTATTTATTAATCAAGCAAGTAATGGCATGAACAGTGTCAGTATGATGGTTCAGTTCATACAAAGTAGAGTAAACTCTTTATTGCTTGAACTAGTATTGGTATGAGCAGTGCCAATGTGAAGGTTGGAATTCGTGAAGGTTCAGTTCATACAAAGTATAGAAAACATTTTATCATTCATATAGTATTGGCATGAACAGTGCCAATATGATAGTTCATTCAGTTCCTACAGAGTAGAGTAAACTCTTTATGGCTCATACTAGTATTGGTATGAACAGTTTTAATATGAGGGTTCAGTTCTTACAAAATATAGAAAACTCTTTTTTGCTTGATCTAGTATTGGCATGAACATTGTCAGTATGATGGTTCAGTTCATACAAAGTAGAGTAAACTCTTTATTGGCAATACTAGTACTGGCATGAACAGTGCCAATTTGATGGTTCAGTTTATACAAAGCTGAGAGCTAAGTTTACCACACTCTTGGTATACCGTAGAGTCTGAAATATGGTATACATTAAATATCGGTCCAAACTTCCCAAAAATACTTATTCTATGTAAAATATTGAAAATGTATCGGAAAACATTAAAAATGCAATTCAATCCTTGTGAATTAGCCTATTGTTTTACTTTAAACATAGCTCATCAAAATATAATACTTCCTTTATTTTTTAGTAAATAATAGCACAATTGGGTACAATTAAAACAAGGACATCCTCCCAAAGTTTAATCATAGTTCTGATTTTGGAGCAATGCAAAGGTTTCAAAAACATGTGATGAAGATGCATGGTGATTCTTCATTATCTCAGATATCCACTGATGAACTAGGAAGAGTCATGAATAAGTTACACTTATAAATTTTAGAGAAAGCAGTAGCTTCAAAAGCATGCAAATGTGGTAAATGACAATTATTTAAGTATTATAATGTAATGCAACTGATCCATTTGGGTACAAGGTGTATGGCAAGCTACTGGAGCTGTCAATTTGTATGTTCTGTCTCTCTGTCTGTCCTTCACGCACGCTTGCTCCAACATGGCTATGTTATTTCGAGCGCACCCTAGTGTATGGTATCTTGTGCACAACCTGTTATGTTCATTGAGATGAAGCATTAAAAGCGCAGCCCTTGTGAGGGACGACCACCTGCAGGTTTCTGCACACTATGGTGAGTATGGTTATGCACATTTATAGTACACATGGAGATTGCAGCCTTGAGAGTGAATGACACCATTCCTGCAGAATTAAGCACAACATGCTCATACATGCACATAGATGAGAATCATTGAAAAAAGAAGCATTCTTGTTAGTGGTTTTATGAATATTATGGCCACTTGTGCACCATTTATTAACCTAAATAAAAATGTGTGTGGTGTGCATTGTCTATAGGAAGAGTGATTTACATCATCATATATATGGTGTTCATGACAATGGTTTTATGTGTATAAAGAAAGCATACATGCTTAACTTAATAAATATTTCTATTCATTCCCTGTCAAGGACTATTCTAAGATTAAAAAGAGGGTGCAAATTGGTTACATCAAATATTAGTTCTTATTATGTGAGCGTTTTTTGGACTAGAGAGCGTTTTTTACACCCTTATGTAGTGGAGCGTTTTCTGGCCTCTTATGTAGCTGAGCGTTTCTTGCACTCTGCTGAAAATTCGGAGCGTTTTCTGGTAGAGCATTTTTGCACTGTCCAAAATCAGGAAGAGCGTTTTCTGGAAGAGCGTTTTAGCAGCATATTCAATATTTTATATTTTCTAATCGAGTATTTACTATCAATGTGTATTTTAATTTTGCGAGATTCTCTCTTTTTATAAAAGATTCATTTTGTTCCCTCCAGCTTACTTTTTTGAACACATTAGAAAACTGAAAAATGGTTCCGACACCATTTAATAAATGCAATAATTATTATAACGGTGCTCTCCTTGTATAAATTTGCTTAAATACATTTTAAACACTTAATGGCACATTTTAATTTTCAACTGACGGAAAGGCACTAATTAACAAATGTCGCATAACTTGACTTTGATTTTCTTTGATTGTTTATTCTTTGATCTTCTTCATGAGCACGCCGGCGGCCTTGGACACGTCCCAGTCCCTGGTCTGCAACGCCACCCGCACATCCGCGTCACTCAGCGCCGCGGGCGCGCCCTTCACCAGCTGCCGCACCTTCACCAACTTGATAGCGTGGTGCACGTTCCACTCGGTCGCGTCAAGCGCGCTCACGCACTCGACCGGCGTCAGCTCCGGCATGCCGCTCAGCACCTTCTGCATGATGCGGACCTCATCGGAGCCCACGCCACGGGCGCCAGGTTTGCTAACCCGCCGGCCTGCTGTCGCCTCAGCGCCGGCGCGGACAACGAGGGGCGTCGTGTTTTTCGTCGTTGGCTCCGGCTCCAGACTGTGCTTTGGGCTGTTTGCGTCAAAGGATTCCTCCTGCAGCTGGTCAAGGGCGTCCATGGAGCAGGCGATTTGGTTCTCAAATGCGTCGTCCTGGTCGTTGTAGGCGCCGCCGTGGCCGAGACGGGCACTGCGGCTGTATGAAGGGTGTGCATAGGAGGTGGAAGACTGAGTTCTCTGAAAATGCTACAAATTATATAACATGCCAATGGAAATTCAATAATGAAGCTTACATCTTGTTCGAGCTCTCTTGGTTCCGATTTCCTTGCCTCCTCCTCAACTCGCTGTTGCTGTTCCTCTTGTTCCTGCTCCTCAGCCCGTCGCTGCATCACGCTCGCCGCCATGCCGCTCGGAATGATGAGCGGGTTCTTGCGCACATGCCGCTTCGGCGGCTGACTCAACGTCAGCTTCTGCGACTTGGGCGGCAACGGGAGCGGGTTGCTGCTGTTACCTGACAACGACCCCAGCACATTGGTCGTGTTGCAGTACGTGTGCTGAGCGGCAGCCACGGCCTGCGCGTGCGCATGAGCATGTGCCTGATGCTGCTCCAGCGCGTTGGCGTGCGCCTGGGCCTGTGCTTGTGCGTGCGCGTGGGCCTGCTGCTGCTGGACCTGGGCGTGCTGTTCCAATGTTGCTGGGTATGTGACGCCGCGGAGGGAGTCTGCTGACCGGGGAGGCGTTTTGGAGGGCAGGCTTTCGCTGGAGCCGCCTCCGCTTGCTCTGCAACCCTCGATGAGCTGTTTGTAGGCGTCCTTGGCACCGGGAGTGACCATGCTGTCGAGATCGATGGCTGAGGTGCAATCGGAGAAGGGCTTGCGCTCACCAGATCTGAAAAGAAATTGGAAATAGATGTACAAATCTACATTTAATGAGGGCCTAGGGTTAAACACTATTGTAAGACTTTAAAAGGTTAATAATGAGTTTCAGGTGCCTTTGTTTATGGCATTACCTAGGGCTCAGCCTTCCACCATGCCCGCCACCCGACGTCGACGGGAAGTGGAACTTGAATCCCTTCTTTGAGGGCGAGCTGGGGCTGGGCGACGGCAAGACGGGCGGGGGAGAACTCTGGTAGAAGTCGCCTTCGGGTCTCCGCCGATCGCCCTGCAACGACTTGTTGGCCAAGGACTGTGCCATGGCGATTGCACTCTCGAGGGTCTTCTCATCGGACGCCTGGAAAGAAGTTGCTATAGTTTACCACAAGCAATTAACGTTAAAACGCTCTTACCTTAATTGGTTTGACGGTTGCCGTTAGCTGTTGCTTCTTCTTCTTGTTCTTGCTCAACGTCGCCAACGTTAACGTGGAGGAGACAAATTCCCGCAGATCGGACTTCTTGCGACCTCCTCCTCCGCTAGCAGCGACGGCGCCATCGCCATCATCGTCCCCGCCGTCCTCGGGCGCGTCTTCCGCGGCCGGACCCCCGTGCTTAGCGCCACCAGCCTGCTCAGCCGACTCTCTTGACGAGTCCAGCTCGCTGAAGACCTCGTCCATAAGGCTTGGACCGAGATCCAGCGGGCCGCCGAACTCGTCATCGCTGATGGAGTGATACTCGTGTTTGGCGTGGTTGTCCACTCCGGACGTGACGGGCAGCCCCGCGCCGCTGGCCTTGCGCGGGTACCCGATTGCGTAACCTATGCGAGGGTTCTGGTTCACCCCTTCCGCTGTCGTCCCGGACGTGAGGCCGCTGGTGGTTGCTGCCGCGGCGCCGTGTCCAAGACTCGTCATGGACGGCATGACAGCGTGTGACGCCGGGCCGAGTGGGCTTGCAGGGTCTGACCCTGTAGTGCTGGTGCTCCCACCTCGCAGCCCCTTAAGCAGTGGGGCCCGCTCTGACACGTCCGAGTCGGCCCTGGAGAGGCTGGACGTCGGATGGCTGTTGCCGGCGCTGTTCAGGCCGCCAACCAGCTCCGAAGAAGTCTTGCATAGCTTACTATTGAAGTTGTCGATGGCGCCCACGTTTCCGAAGAAGACGCCGTCCGCGCCAATGTGGCCAGTGTGCTGGACCTCCCCGCGAGGGCCGCTGATCATGTCCCGACTGATCTTCCTTCTGGAGGAGCCTCGCAGAGAGCTGCGCTGGAATGCGGACGAGAAGGGCATGCTGGCCGGCTGCTGAGAGGGCTCTTCAGGGATTGCACTGTTGCCCACACTGCCCCACTTGGGAGCGGGGCCTTGAGATGAGGGCATCATACCCACGTAGGCCACGGTGTGCCCCGGGCTGAAGTAGCCGACACGGCCGCTGTCCAGCGCGCCGCTCCAGACCTGGTCGCTGTGCTTGTCCAAGACTGTGATGACATCGCCGACGTCAAATGAAAGGTAGTTGTGCTGCTGGTCTGCGGACGAGTACGGCTGCTGAGGGATGTATCGCGACACGGCCTTGACCTGCTCAGGTCGGGCGTCGTCCAGCAGCCCGCACAGGCGCTGGAACGTGGGTCTCTCCGTTGGCTCATGGCGCCAGCATTGAAGCATTAGCGAGTAGTGATCATGCGGACAGTGGATTGGTTGCTCCAACCGTTGGCTACGCGGTGCGTCGATTGCCTCGAGGATCTGCCGTCCGGTCTGCGCTGCCCACGGCTGGAAGCCATAGCTGAACATCTCCCATAGCGTCACCCCGAATGCCCACACGTCTGAGGCGGAGGTGAATTTAAGAAAGGAGATGCATTCGGGGGCGCACCAGGCGACGGGGAGCTTCAGGTTCATGTTGAAGTTGGTCTGGTAGTAATCCTTGCCCACTCCGAGGGCGCGGCTCAGGCCAAAGTCGGAGATTTTGACGGTGCTCTTGGAGAAGACTAAGATGTTTCGAGCGGCCTGGAAAATAATAAATTGAGATTAACTACTAAAATATAAAAGTATAATTTAAACTTCTGGGCTAACTTTAGGTTTCCAGTTTCAGTAAAAAGTCCTGTATTAAATGAAAATATTTGCCTTACCAGGTCCCTGTGAATGAGTCTCTTCTGCTCCAGATAGGCCATCCCTGCACAAATCTGCGCCGCAAACTCTGCCAGCACCGTCACCGTCAACGCCTGCCTCAGCCCCGCCTCCTGCAGACACTCCCACAAGGACCTCACCGGCGCCACCTCAGTCCCGAGCATAATCCGCCCGCCGTTATCATCGAGGCACACTCCGAACAGACGGACGATATTCGCGTGCTGTATCGACTGCATCAGCTCATACTCCCGCATGAACTCATCCGTGCTGTTGGCCATCCGCTCACGGTTGAGGCACTTGACCGCAACCTGACGCCGTTGACCGCTCGCCTCATCCGTCCACACTGCTTGCTGGACGCCGCCGAACTCGCCCTGGCCGAGCTCCTTGCCCATGCCCACGGCGTGCGCCGGGATGATGTGCCGCGGCGGCACGCGGAGCGGGGACGCGAAGGAGGCCGACATGATGTGGTTCCCGTTGTCAAAGGAGGAGGAGGATGTGGACGGCAGCGCGGATGAGTGGCGGCGGTTGCGTTTCAGCTGCTGGTCCGCCTTGGCCGTCTGCAGAGCGTCATCCTCTGGCAGCAGGAACTCATGCTGAGCGTGTTTCGAGTACGTGTAGCAGTCTGCGCTGGCGGACGGCGCCTCTTGCCGACTGTTCCGGCCAAAGAGCTTCTTAATTTTGCTGCTGATCTTGCGCCCGCCGGTCAAGCTCTTCAACCGCCGGATCTCTTGCTTCGTCATCCCGATGTGTGCAAGATCGTCTTCTGGAAGGTGCTTGAGCTGTGCGAGGCTGTGCACGCCGAGGACGGTCTCCAGGCCGTGGTGGTGGTGTGAGAGGTGGGCGTCTTCGAGGACGTCGAGCAGCCCGAGGGCTTCCAGCTGGTTGTGGTGGTTGCTGTCCATGGTGCTGGTGGTGCTGTGGCTGGAGTGGCTGCTGCTCAGGCTGTTGCTGTTGGGGAGCATGCTGCTGGACAGCTGGTGGTGGGAGGACGACATTTTGGGTGAGTTAATTTGTGACTCTCGGTATACAACTCATCAACCTGAAATGAAGAATGAAGAAAATATGTTTAGTTTTATGTTTATTATAAAATTTTATGATGTGATGTACTAGCACAGTCCAGGAATAGCAGACTGCACTTTTCACCAGATTTGCACTGAACTGGAATTGCACAGAACGAACTTTCCCCTGGAATTGCACGGAACCAGAATTGCACAGAACTCATTATCACACATTTAATGCTAATTTGTCAAACCCAACCTAACCTAACAGGATCCCTGCCCTAGACCTGCGGGAGCCCTAGCCCTGCGGGACTCCTAAGCTATTCCTAAGGGGTGCCCTAGCCCTTCGGGGCCCCTAAGGTACAGTCTGTGCAATTCCTATTCTGTGCACTTCTAGATATGAGCCAAGTCTGTGCAATTCCTATCCTGTGCACTTCCAGCAAATAACTTAGTATGTACAATTCCTGGGCTGTGCTGGAACGCATCACCTACAGGGTGTTTCTTTTATAGTGTCCTATTTTAGAGGCCCAAAAAAGGCATTAAACGGGCCTTTTTGGAAGTACTTATGAAGTTAAAAATTGAAGAACATTAAATTAAGTTTTATATAAATGGGTTTGAAATTC
>LR138669.1:8882-18953 GCA_900659605.1 Tisbe holothuriae | reverse complement strand
GATGACATGGTCGAGAACGAGAACAAGACTCTCCGCGACCGCGTGTCCGATCTGGAGAAGTGCGTCCACGACCAGGGAGACGAGATCATGTGTCTCAAGGCAACGCTGGCAGACGCACTCAGGAGGATCAACACACTAGAGGCTGGAAAGGGTGAGTAATGTACACAATGGGTTAGTTAGCTTAGAAACTGGTTGAGAACAAGAACAAGACTCTCCGCGATAGAGTGTCCAATCTGGAGAAGCGAGATCACTTGCCTCAGGGCAATGCTGGCAGATGCACTCAGGAGGATCAACACACTAGAGGCGGGCAAGGGTGAGTACAAGACTTAGCTTAGAGTTTTGCTTTGATGGTGCACAGTCACTGTGGTGTTATTTCATGGGTCATCTTAAATTATAACATAGACCTACTACAAGTAGCCATAACTATATTAATTTCCTGACCCCTACCACTCTACAGCAATATTTATGACATATCCCAACCCACAGTGTGGTGGTCTACAAACTGACACATATGAGCATACTAGGCTAGGCAGGGATTCCACCAAGAGATTGAATTGCTTCCAAATAGATCATTGAGGCTTTTATTTCACTTGAAGCTAGTTTTTTCAGAAATACTTTATTATTGCATTTTTGCATTGCAAATTGATATTCCCCATAAAATTACTTAATGTGTCCAATCCAATGCTTGTTTCAATTTGTTTTGATAAATGCGACCTGTAGCTATTGCCTCGAGAAACTTGCAACTAACGAAGCGCTGTTTTTAAGAGACGTCAAGAAAACTTCATTATTATAAAAAGCTTCAAATATGTTAAAACCAAAAGATGACATTTTATTGCCACATATTAAAGCAGTAATTGTCACTGCGCTACTGCACTTTGGAATTGATTACAACTAGCCTTCTATTTCTTCTGTATATTATTCCCACCTTGGAATAAAATGTTTTGTTAGTCAGCATTGCATCTCAGTAATTGACGTGTCCTAGGGATAATAATATATCTGATGTTAGTAATTATACTTAATATAATTTCGGCATATGGGATTGTCGGTAACGCCCTCTTTGAATATGAACTAAAACTGTTTAACGGCTTTCTAATGGTAGAGGGCAAGTATCATAAATAATTAATGAATCAGTTCAGCGTGTTTCACAATTTATTTGACATTTGACAAAGTTAAAAGGGAACATACAAAAGAGAAAGGTTGCATCTGCTGTATTACGAGAGTTTGAATTTCTTATTAATGTTCGTTATCCTAACGATGTATTTTATGATTCCCACACTTGTATTTTATGTAATGTACAACTTCCCAGCCAAAAAAATCGGCTGAATTATGACTTAATAAGCAAATGTTCAGTCAAAGTTATTAATAACATGGACTGTACTTTTGCTTAATAAGTCTTATTTCAGCCGGACTTTTTGGCTGGGTTACTACGTTTCCAGCTTTAACTTCTGCAATGAATTCGTATTCCTGTCAGATTTAAAGAAGTAATATGCTTTGTTATTATTGTATATTTATCACCAACGGCGCTTACAATTTACATATATAAGAAGTATTTTAACCAATCATACGTCTCTTTCCAGACCACGTCCAAATCAACCATCGCGATGTGCGCCTGCGCCGCGATGTCGCAGACGGCGGCCGCGGCGGACTACGACGACCCGTGTCCGGAACGTTCTCAGACGCGGCGTACAGACAGCACCACACACCGCATGGTGGTAGTGGGGCCAGCGGGCATGACCAGGTTTCAAGGTAAGTTTAAATTAGTTTATGCTGTCATTTATGTTTAACGTAAGGTTACTGGATGTTAAGTTATTATTAACTTTATTGGTTGTGCAATGATGCAATCTTTTTGCTATTGCCAGTTAAATGGTGGGCTCGTTTAGGAGCCTCCTAGACAGACGCATTTTGCTCGTCTTTTTTTTGCTGTTTCTGCCGTCTATTTTTCTCAATTATGCTGAGCTTTTTTGGACTTGGAATATTTTTCATTTTTACACTCACTCACCAGCTAGACAGACAAGGAACATATTCTAAGTCCCAGTAAAAATGAAGGCAGAAATGTAAAAAAGACGGGGAAATCCTGTCTAGGAGGGTCCTTAATCCGTGTATTATCAATGGTTAAGGCTATTTTACTTGCATCATTTATGTATTTATGTATTTTATTTAACATGAGGTTACACACAGTACATTAATGATTTTTGGTTATAAGGCTAGGTTATGATTTCCATTCCATGTTAACTCCCCGGCTTGGTTTTAATATCATTTTCATTTATTTCCAATTATTCTTTCTCTGCATCCTTCCCCACCACTCACAACTTTGACTCACACTCACAGACGTTCTTCATATGCATCAAACCGGGATAAGAGTGGACATCAGGTGCTCAGGTTAGTTACTAATAAACCTAACTTACAGTATTAACTAAATAACATTTGAATTAATCAGCATGTACCTCACAATGCACTGTGAACATCATCTTTCCATTTATATGACATTTTTGACTAAATAAAGATTGAACACACTGTCAATTCATATTAATGCATAATAAACGTATAACGTTCAAGAGTTTTGACAATTATTCTAAAGCAATTAAATAATATTTTTGAAAAATATTCACTCTATTTTATGCAATAATAATGCTTTAGAGACCTCCCAGACAGGCAACCTTTTGCATTCGTGCCAAGCAATTTTTGCCATTTCTGCCCACAGTTTTCTCATTTCTGCCGTGCAATTTCTGGGACTAAGAATAATTCTGATTTTACTTCAATGAGAAATATTCTTAGTCCCAGAAATTTACTCGGCAGCAATGCAAAAAGTTGCCAGTCTGGGAGGTCTCTTATCACAAGATATAGACAATCTAAAGCAATTAATTAATAATTTTGACAAGTATTCACCCTGTTTTATGACCACAATAATGCTTTCATCACACTCTAACCGTTCCCCATTTTAACCCTCCATTTAGCCGTCGTTCTGTCGCCAACATCTACCAGTCGACGGGCTCTCTGCACTCTGACGGCCACTCATCCACGAGTATGAGCCCGGCGCCGTCCCCGTCGCCGACAATGCATCATCACCATCATCACAGGTATTGCAATGAATTATTGCTTATAATTGGCATAAAGTTTGCTTTAAATAGTTGTGTCATGTCACATTTATGTCACGAATTTCACAATAGGACGTATCGAACAAATACACATAATCATACATGTAATTTATGACTAGTTGTAACAACCACCCTTTTAATTATCTTTGGTAACAACAAAGTAATGCTTTCTGTACAAATATAATGTGTATTAAGGGATTTTTAAGCTCTGAGCTTCCTTTGCTGAAAAGTATATAAAAAAACTAATTTACAACAGCTGCTAGGGTCTTAAGACCATAATTACGAATTATTTAACATATTCAAACATTTTTATAAAAAATCCACATTAAATATATCTGCATAACATTCAAATAAAACCTTCTGACGTTCAAGTCACCACATTTCTACAAATGTAACCTCTGTAGGTCCTCCACTGCGCCCCTCCGCACCGCCGCCATCCACGCGTCCGCCAACAGCCACCCAATGCCGCCGCCCTCGGCGTCCTCCGCCTCCGCTCAGGGCACGCCCATGACGCCCAGCCAGCGCCCGCTCAGCGGCTCCATGTCCAACCTGAGTCTGTCCGGATCGAAAAAGTGGCATTCGACAAGTGACTTTAGGGATCAGAGCCCAGGGCCGAATACGCCAATGGGAAGGTACGTTTCGAATAAGATTGATTTATATTTTAATTTATGTATTTATATGTACTGTATGCGGGAAATTTAAACAGTACTAGTATTGGAAATAAAATATATGAAAAGAAGAAAAGAAAAAGAAGAAAGGGAGGGATAGATCAATGGTACGGCTTGGACTAGCGCCTGTGGATGGATGATTTGCAGGTTTGATTCCTGGAACCGGCAAAAAAAGTTATCTGCTCTTGAAGTAAAGTTGGTCTTCATTAAGAAAATGCTTCAGTCTTCAGGCCTACAGTAGCAGAAAAGTGCATCATGACCTAAACGAAACTAGGCCTCAGAAAATGAAGGAAAGCCTGATGGTGCCATCTGTGAACATGACCATTGTACAGGCTCAAGTCAGACAACTACGTTGTTGAGTGTCTTCAATTTGTGGTTATGCAGTATGCCTTGAGAGGGGCACCAAAGTGAAACAAAGAAAAAGTAACACGACAACTTTATCCCCTCTTTGTATATTTCTGATACAGTCACCTGCAGTCTTGGTTTAAATATGTTAATATCTTCATTTTAATGTATTCATAATAGTTAATAATAAAGACACTCTTTCTAGACGTCTCCAAGCTGGCTCGATGCAGTCTCTCCGGTCCCCATTCGGCTCTCAGCACAACCTCTCCGAGCGGGCCTACAGGCACGGGTAAGAAGTCCATACTAGCCATTACTAGATTATATTTAGTTTGTTACAAATTGGAAATTGCTTCCTCTGAATTACACAAACTTGTAACTTGTCATAAAATACGCCTTAAGAGCCTCCCAGACAGGCATTTTCACCGTTTTTTTGCTGTTTCGGCCGCTTTTTTCTTCATTTCTGACAAGCTTTTTGGGTCATTTTTTTGCAATCATACTCGTACACCAACAGTTACTAGCACAGGCAAGATAAATATTATATTATTATAGATAATCTTTAAACTACTTATAAAATATGCAATTTCTAGTACTGCTTAACGCTTGCTTTTTTGTCTCTTCCATATTTGGCAAGGGTAAAACAAACGTCAAAAACATTGGTGTTGGCAATGAAAGTGCAACTAAAGGTAGGGCAAAGCAACGCAACCTCGTTTTTGTCGCATATATCAGCTTATGACTGTAGTGACGTCATCACATATATGCGACATTACAGCAAATCAGAGGAAGGAAAATCGATTCCTCCTGGGTCTCATATGAAGCTGAGGAAAATGAGCTCAACTGAGTCTCCACTTTCTTGTACTATGACTCAGGAGGTCCTCAGGACAATCTTCAACTTCACCCTCAGTCCTATATGCGACAGTTGGCTTGCAGTAACGATTTTCTTTGCCCTACCTCTTATATCTACTTTCATTGATAAAAACCGAAACCTACTTCGGTTTGCAAAACGTTTTGGCCGCATGTCGGTATTAAAAAAAATTAGTTTTGATATATTTTTAGCATCAAAAAGACACTTTTAAGAACAAGGGAATCTAGAATTTCATTACCATGTACAAAATTAATGTAGATACAAATTTTGTGTACACAATATTGCTGCTATTTTTTTTTCAAGGTATTTTTGTGTTTTAATTTCTACCAGATTACTAAAAGCCGCGCTTTAGTATCTGTAGCTTGCTACTGGTCATGGAACCCTGAAGTAAACACCAGGAAATCTGACTCTCCTCAAGGTCCTAGAAATCAAGGTTCCTCTTATTAAAGCCAATTTATTTTCTTAGGAGACCTTTAGCACAACATAAAGAGACAATTCATCAAGTTTTATGTATGGCTGATGCACTGTTTTAGTATAGCATGTGTTAATGTCTATGTAGTAATTACTAAGTAACTTTCAGATTTTGGCCCTTCTCCAGTACACCCATTTTTCTCAACTTTTTACCTTTTCATTTTAGAACAAAATTTTATTAAAGTTTTTGAACCCTTTTTTCATTCTAAGAATATCTTATTTTATGGTCATTAAAAAACCATTGTTTTCTAGTAATTTTAACATTTGGAAAACGTCCATTCCCTGTGTAGGGCCAAAAGTGGTAAAGTCACTTCATAGACAGTACATAGACATTCAGGGCTCCCAAATGAAAAGTATGCAAGTTATGTTTTTCAAACTTTCCAGAAAGACTATAAGAGGCTTCTCCCAGGTCTCACTAAAGGGCCAATTCAATTGGTTAATTGGAACCATGATACCTTAAACTCTGGGAGAGTCAGATTTCCTGGTATTTACTTCAGGCTTCCATGGGTCAATGAATATTTTTGATAGCTCTTATGCCTAAGGAGTAATAACGTGTTCATTGCTAGTTTTCACTTTTGAGAAATTATTTTCTACTCCGGGCGTCACTTTTTCTTAACTTTGACCTGCTCTAATGGCAGGTATTGAAGTAACGAGTTACAAATATTTTTTTCTTCGTAGTTTTTTGCCGTCGAAATAATTCTCTCCGTGATTTCACCCAAGGAGTTTAGCCTGTATTTGTTGTATGCAAATCCACTCAAAAAGATTTATACATGGTAGCAGCTATGGCTGCACTCCAAATAACGAAATTTCTTGAACACAAGAAACAGAATGTACCTAGAACATGTAATGAATTTAAATAATGTAAAAGATAAACTCTTAATTATTGCAGCTTGTATTTCATTAAATTATACATTTTAAACTGTCATATTCAATTTTCAAAGTGTAACTTCTACTCAGGCAAGATAACAGCTAGCTAAAAGTGTTGCACTTGTTAACCAAGGGCATGAATATTGACCTGATTAATTTGACTTTTTGACTTCTTTTATGACTTGCCCTTTACTTTTACAGGGAGGGTGGATTTTAGATCTGAGGTTGTGACATATCCTTCCGCAAGGGACCAATGTAAATCACATCTCAAAAGTTCTAAGTTGTGCCATATTTGGTAATCAGGAACAGGCATGCAGGGCTACTTATCTTTCTCTGCAGAACTCTCTGTCCTCCTTTGTTAAGGCTGCTCCCAGACACGCATTTTTGAAGGAAATATTTCGGAAATATTTCCTCCTCAGCCAACCAGCTGGGCTGTGAGTGTGTGGAAATAAATTCCTCCCTCTCACTCACTCTCGGCCCTGCTTGCCTGGCTGAGGAGAGAAATATTTCCGGAAATTTCCTGTGTCAATCATTATGCCTGTCTGGGAGCGGCCTAAGGAGCCTCCCAGACAGGCATTTTTCATGTCTTTTTTTGCTTCTTCTGCCAAGCATTTTTTGGGACTTATAATAATTTCACTTTCTGCACTCACTCACCAGCTAGCCAGGCAAGACAAATATTCTAAGTCCCAGGAAAAAAAGACGGCAGAAACGCAAAAAAATGGGAAAATGCCTGTCTGGGAGGCTCCTAACCAAAGAGATAAAAGTCCTGGCAACATCTGAAATATTATGGCAAGTCTAACTACTCCCTTCAAATATGCCATGTATGCATGTCACCCAGTAAACCAGAATCTTAAAATTACGACACCCAATAAAGATTGCAAGGATCTTGCAATTGCAGTAAAACAGGTTAACCCAATCATAAAATTATGACACGATATCCAATAATCATTGCAGCATTTTTTGCAATGTCACTGTAATAAACCAGAGAAATGTATTGCATATAAGCTCATTGCAAGTAATTGCAACTCATTCACTCAATCACCATGATTGTGACTGCAAGTCTTCTGATTGCTCTTGTTCCAGTGTTTGTTCTGGGTGAGAGTTCCAGTAAATGCTGCTCAGAAGGGTTTGTTCAATCCTCCACTACAGGGTCTTGCTACAAGGGTGGAATCAAAATTAAAGGGAATGGGAAAGGGTCCAACATTCAGGTATGTCATACTTTTAGTCATTTTTATGTAAAAACAGATATACAAATGCAATGCTACAAATTAATATCAATCAACCATACTTTTACTTGCATTAGTCATATTTTTATCCAGTTTTTATCCAATTAATCAATGCAACTGCTTGATTAATATAATGTGTTTCAAATGTATCAATCTTGTTTATCCAACAATTGCAATTTGATTGACAGAATAATCTCAATAAAATATAAATGCATTTTAGATGCACATTTTGAGTACAATATGGCCTTTGAATTGCAGTTGGTACATTATCTTTAAAATTAATCATATTTACAATTAATTAAGCATGTGCGATATCCAAAAAATCATTAGTCGGTATTTTGTCGGTACGGTATTGGAAAATACCGACTAATAGTCGGTAATTCTCGGTATTCTGCTATTCTCCTTTCTCCATCATACAGAAGCTCACAAAAAGCTTTATAGAAAGTGTTTACTTCATAATAGGGTGTTTGATTTTTTTGGGAACATAGCCCGTTTTTTTCCAAATAAGCATATGCTTACTGCAAAGCATTTTCTAAATGTGTTTTGGTGTAACAGACAGTTGTATTATTAAAAGAAGCAGTAGCAAAAAATACAATATACTGATTTGCTTGGCATTTTTTTCACAGAGTTAATGTACACTGTTACACAGACTTGTACCCAAAGGATAAAAAAGTATTTGACTGTTACTTGCATCATTCTCTTGATATATAAGTATGGCGACTTTTTAGTGGATTTTTAAAAGTTGCGCTTATAGTCTAGTACTTTAGATTAACACATGATAGTTCTGCAGTGCTGAGTTCACTTCTCTTTCCATCAAGACAGTCAGGAAAGCTGTGAACTGATTTCATCATGTGCAAAGAGGACGAAAATTCTTGCCACTCTGTTAACTAAAATTCACTCTAGTTGGACTCAACAGAGCCGCTAGTGCATGCCTGAATACCGAAAACGGGATACCGACTAGTTTAAAAATACCGAAGTCGGTATCGGTATTGAAAATATACCGACTAATACCGCGGTATCGGTATATCGCACATCCTTAATATAAATGTTTAGCTTAGTTACTGTAATCCTACTTTATATATCCCTACTTTAGGGATATTGAAATGTTTAGTTTAGTAATCCTACTTTAAATATCCCCACTTTAGGGACATTGAAATGTTTAGTTTAGTAATCCTACTTTAAATGTCCCTACTTTAGGGAGATTCTTGTTCTTAAACATCAGGAATCTTCTGGAATCATCAAGGATCAACTGGAATAAAAAAATATATATGTATAGTTCTCAATTAATAGACTAGTATTCTCAATTCGGTTTTTTTACTGTGCACATCAGCGCTTGCTATATAACTGACGGTCAGCGATCGATTTTGAACGTCCGCTCCCGATCAACCACCGATTGTTTTCGATCTCGCGGATTCTACTTTGTTAAGTGACACAAATGCTTCCATATCTCTGCTACATGTTGATTTAGAGCTTTGGTATGAAGTAAACATTAAAATAACTTTTAAATTGGAAGAGTGTTTTTTTTATTTTTTTTTACTTAGCACTGGATCGCCTCTGGCCTAATTGCTTCAGTACAATCTCAAAACACATTTCAGAAATTGGTCATCATATATTACGAAATTTACTTCTCCAGGGTAATATTTGAACCTCCACAATATGCACCCAATGAATGTTTTCTTTTTAATTTTAGGTTATCATGTCTAAATTAAGTGGATAAAAACTTTTGAGTCTGTTTTCTTTTTTCATGGCGCTCTTCTTCTCCTTGTTTACCGATCTGTGTTGTCCGCGCGCCGTCTCTGCAGAGCGAGAGCCGGAGAGGGGACGAAAACAGCCGACAAAACTGTACGGCCAAATAAGGTTAAAATTCGATAAATTGCTTCTTATTCCATGTATTATTATATCTGCAGCAAGCTTAATATTAGATTAATAACATCATAAGTGTAATTATCTTTCAAACTTTTCTAAAAACTCTACGAAATGTACTCTTTTCTGCATCTTCTGGTCTTTATTCCTGTAGAGCGGCATCCCTACAGAAACAAAGGCGGCGACCACGGGAAAAAGTCATGATGTTCAATTAGTTATACTGGAACTAATGAGGGTAGTTATTGTATATAAGTTATATATTCGTTATGGCCACATTTTTAGCTTCAATTTAAGCCCTAACTCGCAGTTCTAGGTAGCTGCTAACTTTTCTGGAGTTTTCTCGTTGTTTTTGAGGAAAAAGTTCGCCGAAAACAGTATCAAAACACTTTAACATCGATTTTAGACCTTTAAAAATGTCACTAACACCAATAATACGACTGGGAATTGTAAAGCATTCAATTCTGCATTCCCTGGTGTATTATAGTTGACTGTAACTCCAATAATGTGGACAGTAGGACATCATTTGTGTGCTAAACCTAGGATGTGTTTTGAGATTGTACTGAAGATTGCTGCTACTGTTAGTTCACAGCTTTCGGCTTATTCCAGAGTACTACCCTTTCGGGCTCATCCACCAGCTCCGCCTTATGGCTTATCCTCTATTATGGACAGTGTCC
>LR138667.1:0-11030 GCA_900659605.1 Tisbe holothuriae | reverse complement strand
TTTAAGTAGTAGTTGTACGGGAGCAGCCTGATATAAATGTCTACGATGACATATTGTGGTGTAACCCGAAAGGCTAAAAAAGAAAAGAAAAAGATAGTAGTCATGAGCACAACGGTGGCAAGAAATTAGAGAAAATTAAAAGAAATTAATATATTGCAAAACAGCAAAAGTGTCTTTAAATAATAAGCACATAATCAGAACTTTAGTATGTATGCCAAGTAAAATTGGAAGACATGATCTCCCATTGTGCAGTGTACAGTCATAGTACAGCAATACTCCACGCTGCAATGCTCTCTCTCTCTCTCTCTCTCTCTCTCTCTCTTTAGACGTGCCTCCGACTCAGACGCGATGACCTTAATGAAATGGAGATTAGGCCACCAGTCAAAACCACCACCACTATTACGTAGCAAGGAAGACGAAAAAAGGTCCTTCCTTCTGTCTCTAGTTTTAAAAAAGGAAAGGAAACTTGAGAGCTGGCTGGCTCGTTTGTCTAGAGGTGGAAAAATTACAAGGTCCCATTTTAAAGGAACTTCCCGGCTACAATGAAAAGAAATAGTTTCTAAATTCCAGAGTATTTGTCCGTAATATTTGTAAACCTGCATAAGTGCCCAAAGTAATTTCTTAAAATTATTACAAATTTTTCGTTTTTTGCCGGGTTAATCTTGGTGACAGAATAGAAAGTAGAATATTTGCATGGGATGAGAAGAAAGAAAAGCATTTTCTCGTCAAAAATATGCCAACTGTCAGGAGTTGAAGGAATAAATTTTATGTCTTTTACAATATGGAGTCTCTCTTCATTGGAGTGGTATTAACTAGACCGGAATTGATGTTTAACAGTGCTACCTAAGAAAAAACTTAATGTAAATTGTAGTTGACAGGCATTATTTATAAAGTATTTTATATTTTAAGTACATTCAACCTTGCTTGGTTAACATAATTTAAACAAAATTGTTCTTATTTAAGTAAATAGCCTATTATTCCTTTTTCATGGCCAAAATAGGGCAAAGCAGCCAACTCCGATTAGATCCTACTTTCATATATACATACTGAATTATGATTACTATTTTAAGCCCAGTTGGCATGCTTTTCTTTTTCCGGGCCTATTTTAGGTTGGGTTTAAAAATATAATACACGGCCACAACAATGGTCATGTACGTAGTAGCACGTAAGACTAATTTAATGGTACAATATCTAATGTGAATAAATGTTTTGCTATTTTTACATTTTAGTGGCAGACCTACAATATCACTTTACCCTTTTAATGTACTTCCTTAGTAACAAAAAGTTTTTGGTCTACTAAACAGTTCCTAACGAGAGTCCTTAAATTAAAATGAATAGTTTATTGAGTATTATTTTATTATTTAAACCAACTTCCCCACACAACATGTCCTCCCGGATCCCCTAGACCGCCCTTTGATTCCGTTATTTTCGTTCATATGACGTACGACGACGTCTTCTAAATGGGATTGCAGAGCTGCATGAAAGGCCGCTTTCCATGTTTAAGGACTTCGTCTCATTTCTTCCACCAATCCTTAAGCTGTTTTCAATATTTGGACATGATTGAAAAGGGAGCCGGCCGGTCGGGGTTAAATAATGTTGCAATTATGTAACGTAAATTAGACTTGTTTAACTTCGTCAGTCAAGTTTAAATTAGATGTAGTTCTATCCCTTTTAATTATCTTTGGTTCTATCTAAGTATTAAAAAGCTAATTCAGCAATATTCTGTACTTAGTTTCTTTTGAACAACCCGCCTGCAAATGCTAACATTTGCGGTCAAATCACATAACAGCATTTAGAGTAAAATGCGGGTTATTCAAAAGGATGCGATTATTAATTTATTTCCCATTTAGGTGGAAACCGTCTGCTTTTATATTTCATTTGTAGACAGGGACACGGGGCATAAAATGACTTTGATAAACTCTGTTTCACAGCCATGCAAATATCAAATTACCATTATAAAACTAGCAAATAACAAGTAAACAAAAGTTTAAAATATCCGAGTCATTGTATAAAAAGCTTTCTTGCTTTGATAATAACCGTTATATCATCAATATTATCATAGCTCTATTTGCAGAGTAGCAGCAGCAGCAGCCGCTTTTATAGCAGATCCCACAGGGCTGTCTAGTCAGGAGAAGAAGGAAGGTACACACCTAACCTGACTAGCTAATTAGCAGTTTTGGACGAAAACAATGATGTAAAAGACATAGATGGGAAGGCCCTTTTGTCAGTTTTATGGAATATTTTTATTTATTACTTGTAATCATTGAGAAATTATGGACCAAACAATATTGATTTGTACATATAAAAGTTTTCTCACCTGAACTAATATAAATATAGTGAAAAATAACAGTTCTACAATTATATTATTATTAACACATCATTGTCAATATTTTGCATATTTTCTCCGAACTTCTTCCACTCTCATGAGATTCAAGGTTGTAAAAATAACGTGTATTGAAAACATCTTGAAAGGAGAAACACTTTTTGCACAAAAATATGTCTGGAAGTTACTTAAGATATTTTTTCAAGCGTTTCTAATCGCATTAAGCCAGCTTGCCGAATTTGTATTGATATTTTTATTTATGTGCGCCATTATGCAGCTTTCCACTGCAAGGATATATCGACAAATATACTTTATGTTCCTAGCAAAAAAATATATTTTCCTCAATTTTATGTAGTACGCATTTGCCAAACTTCATATCCTCTTATTGATGCAGAATTTTACATACAAGTGTAACAGGATGTTATTTTGTGCAGCATGAATTCCAAAGAACTTTCTTCAAGGCTTGTCTTTAAATTCATTTCATTGCACACGCCCTGTTTCCAGTTAATACCATGAATACTTTATGTCAGAAATTACACTTTTCTTACAAGAACCAAACAGCGTTTAATAGTAGAGATACACAAATATACAAAAGGAGCGAAACGGTCAGGTTAAATTTTGTAACATAAATTTGTTAGACTAGAAAGTTTAAGAAAAATAACTAGTTGCCCATACACAATACAATTTGTTTCCCAAGGCTTGTCATCTCTAGTCCTTCTTTAGACTTTTCCTCCATTTCTTGAAGCCCTCGAGGGGTGATTTGGGGATAAAGATGGCCTTTTTTATCTTTGTCTCCGACAAAATGATACGACAATGATGATGAAGAAGAAGTGAGGAAAAGGTCATTATTAACGCAGAAAATGGATAAAAAGACCGTTCTTGTGCAGTTTTTTGGGACTCGACTGGGTTATAGCTCCGAGGAGGGATCGTAAAATAGAAGGATAAGGAGCTGTTGGGAAGTTTGCGGGGCTGAATTACAAGGAATATTTAACTTGGTCTTTTGACTTTAAATACTAATTTTACACGTACATATACATCTGCAAGTGTTCACTCTCAAAATATTTTAGACTCTTAAAGTGCTTCTATTTACGTGTTGATTCCACTATTTTACATAGAAATAATTCTTATTGACTACTTGCCTATTTTGCACCCCGAACCATTGGACAGAGTCCGTTATCATTTGACAGAGGATTGCTGTCAAATCAAAAGATCGTCGTCGTCCCAGAAGGAGTAGGAAAAAGTTTCAGGACTGAAATAATCTTGGAAAAAGAAAGTAGAAGAAGAAAAACTTGAAACGTCTTACTATACTGATCTGACAATGCAATAGACGGGTAAAATGGCATTATCATAGCAAGTGCAAAGAAATTGTTTCGACTTTAGAGCTAAGATTAAAACTAGCTATGCCTTACTTTAGCAACACTTTAAGCAGCATTAGTAAAAGTGGTTTTAAAATGTCGTCTAATGTTTATAGTATGTCACAACTGTACCCTTTATTTCCCCAGGCTGATAATAATATTTCTTGTTCTATTTATTTCAGAACTGCTCGTGAAACCGAAGAAGGACGGACGACGGCCCACCAACAAAACCAAGAAAAAAAAAGAATTGACTGGAAAACAAGTTTTAAATTTCTAAGAGACGACGGGAAATTCGTCCGAGGACTTACTTGAAATTAAAGTTGTTGCTCGGAAGAAGAAGAAACTGTGTTTTCTGGAAGGAGGAAATCTTCTTTGAGGTGTATATGCAGACTTGGAGGAGGAGGAGAAAAATACAGCCTTTCTTCTTCTTCTTCGGCTAATGAGAGTGACTCAAACGGCTGCATGGAAGTAGAAGAAAAAGCAAGGCCGAACTTTTACTGTGTTATCAGTGTTTGGCCCTTTGGCCGATATAATTCGTGCTAGAGAAAAGAATCGTAGAAAGTGTCGCAAAAAATCCGGTGCAGCGGGCAATTTTTGCGTTGTAAATATAGTGCTTTTTGCGGATAAAGGTATCATATAGATAAGGACACAAATTGATTAATTAGGTTGCGTTAGTCATCACAATTGCAGTGAAGGACCTTTCCTCCTTCTCCTCCTCCTTCCTTCCTTGGTCCTCCTTCTCCTCCGCAGGCAGCTGGTCCACCCTCGTCGGGAGGGCGGCCGCGCAGCACAAACAGACTCTGCCATGACGCAGCGGCACCGGCAGCACCAAGCAGACACCAACCACAGGAAGAAGAACATCAAAGCTGCCGCAGCTCAGCATGACGTGGAGGAGGAGGTGGAGGGAGGAGGAGGAGGAGGCCGCAGCGCCGTCAGTGGGGAGCGCGCGTCGTCGTCGTCATCGTGACGGCAGGCTGCTGCTCGTCGGCTGCGTCATCGTCCTGGCCATGATCATGCCCGTGGCCAGGTCGTGCAATGGACAGTACGACGATTTCTGCGACACATTCGAGGAGGAGGAGAACGCCAAACTGGAGGAGGAGGCCGCCGCGGTGAGGGAGACAGAGATGGTCCACGAGCGCGTGCGACGCGGGTCCGACCGGCCGCCGCCGTACCCGCCGCTGTTCCGGTCGGAGCGCGTCCTCTCCAAACAGATCTCGACGATCCTGGACACGCTTTTCAACAACGGCTACGATCGCCAGATCCGTCCCGGACTCGGCGGGCGCCCGCTCGACGTCGAGATGAACATCGCCATCCGGTCGATGGGCCCCGTGGACGAGCAGAAGCAGGTCTTCTCCCTCGACTGCTACTTCCGGCAGTACTGGACGGACGATCGGCTCAAATACAACGACTCCGCTAGACTGAAGGAGCTGTCAATGAACTGGCAGTTCCTGAACAAGATCTGGCGGCCCGACACCTACATTGTCAATGGCAAACGTTCCTACCTCCACAAGATGACGGTGCCCAACCGCTTCATCAGAATCGCGCCCAACGGCCGGATATCCTACTCGCAGCGGCTCACGGTCAAGGCAAGGTGCCAAATGGACTTGCACAAGTTCCCGCTGGACACGCAGAGCTGCCCGCTCGAGTTCGGCAGCTTCGGCCACAGTGCGAGGGACATTGTGTACCGGTGGAGCGCCAAACCGCTCTCCATGGAGAAGCTGGGGCTCGCCCAGTATCACCTCGTCAACTGGACCCACGCCACGTTCATGGGATTCCGAGACACGTCCTCCAAGCAGAACATCTCCACAGTGCTGCTCACTTTCAAATTCCAGCGGCAGCAGGGCTTCTACCTCCTTCAGATCTACATTCCGCTCACGCTCATCGTCATGTGCTCGTGGGTCACGTTCTGGCTGCGAAAGACGGAAAAGGGCGGGGAGATCCCCGCGCGGACCGGCCTTGGGGCGTCCAGTGTGCTGTCAATTGTAACCATTGGCTTTGGCGGTAAGACAAAGCCGCAAGTCGGGTACGCCACCGCGTTGGACGTCTTCATCATCCTCTGCTTCCTCACCGTCTTCGCCGCGCTCGTCGAGTTCGCGCTCTTAAACTTCCTTGACACGCTCGTGCGACGGTTGAAGCGAAAGGACAACGAGAGTCGGCTCGTGCTCCTCATGGCGCAGCACAACGTCATGGCAGGCCGCGCGCCGGTGCTGCCCCAAAGGCAGGAGAGCACCATGGACACGGACGGCATCATGACGGACGAGGACCTGCTCACGCCGCCCGCGTCGTCCACGCCCAACCGGGAGCCGCCCGCAGGCGGCGGCTCCGCGTTCAACTTCAACGGGCGCGTGCGCGGCCAACGTCAGATGATTGCTCAGCTCCAGAGCATCGAGCTGGAGGACGACCGCGACTGCATGTCCCGCTTCCTCGACGGCTGCCTCGGCTGCCTCTGCTTCTTCAACTGCTGCAAGCCGATCCGCAAGATGGAGATCTACTCGAAGCCGCACGTGGTGTTCAACCGGGTGGACGCGTGCTCGCGCAAGATGTTCCCCTTCACCTTCCTCATGCTGAACGTGCTCTACTGGTACGGCTACATGTACTTCTAGATAAAACGGCTGATTGATGCGGTGTGATGATGATGGTACAAAAACAGGTGTTTTGATGGTGATGATAGCCGTGTTATATATAAAGTGGATTGAACAAGTCTGGCAGTGAGTGAATGCGTCGTCTGCAGAATTGGACGTTTTATGCTCCTCTTCTTCTTCTTCTTGCAACAAAACGGGCTTTTATTTCCCACTAAAATTTCAAAAGGGACCTGTTTTCCTCCCCTCATATTACGTCGACGGCCTTGTTTCGTCTGCTTCTGCGTCTAAAAAGGGGCCTTTGCGACGGTGGTCAAGAGAGGAAAAAGAGCTTTTAAAGACCGTGTTACCCGGCAAGATATATTAGGATGCAATTTATGTCTTGGCTTGGAATGCTTATTAAAGACGTGTATTCTTGTATTTTCCCCTATTCTACCTTGTTTAGCAGCTGCATACGGATTTGTGAAAGGTGCTATAATTCCGTAGGGACTTTCACTAGACTTTTTCTCTCTCCTTTTCATGAGTTTTTTTCCGCATGTCGTTTCGACATAACTTGTTTCATTTTCATTGCATTCCTACACAGCTTAGGATTGAACGTACTTTTCCCCTTCAATCGTCCTTTGGGAGGGAGAGAAGAAAAAAAAGAGCCTTCGTGGTTAGAACCCGTTTCGAAATACATAAAATTGTGTATGTGACTATTTCGTAAGTGGTGTTCGACCTTCAGGAGTGCTAAACGGCTTCTAGTGAGAGGCAGGAAAAAGGTCTTCATACTGCAGTAGTAACTCGTCTATACCACGTTAGCTCATGACTGGTACAGCAGAAAATACATGGCTAATAATATATGGTCGGTTAATATGGTTTGTTACGTAGTAGGGTGTTTCCTCTCTACGATAGAAACCGCTTTATGAATACGTCTCTATTGTCATGAAATAGGTCTCTATTTAACCCGATTTTCCTTGAGTACGATGGCTAATTACAAACCTTTCTCTGTGGAAAGCGTTCACTCATTGCTGGCTTTTGTTCCGAACGAGATAATGACAGATGTATGAAATATGAGCAAGGGATTCTCGAGCAACAAGAGAGAGAAGATACCCTGAATAGGACATCTATAATGTACTGCTCCAAGTGTGTATGTGAAGAAGAAGAAAACCGATAAGGAAGTATATGGAAAGAAAATGCATGTTTAAATCGGAGAAAATACACATTTCCCCCTTTGCTAAAGCATACAAATATTATGTTATTTACAACCCCAAATGATACAAATATTAAGAATGTACCAAATTATGATAAAACAAGATTAAATATAAAAATCCCTTCTAGCCTAATGTAAAAATATGATATGAAAAAATAAAATATTACTAATGGAATTTGAAAAAAGTTCTGTGACATTTGAAACGGGAAAACAGTCGTGCAAAAACAAATACCGGCACACATTAATATTATCATGTATTAAATACATGTTGCTCGGCGTACTAGCATAGAGAGCTAACTAATAAGGACGTCATGTTTGGCGAGTCCGGTTCAGTAAATACGAAATAGCGCGCTGCACAACAGCAGGAAAAAGTTTTAGCAAATCGATACAAAAATAATTAAAAAAAAAAATTTAACTTGCATTGCAATAACCACCATGGTCTCTACATAAACTCTTTATTCTAAATTATAGTAGACCTCCTTGCTATTCGCCTTATCACGGATGTTAGTATTACATTCCAAGGCCCAAAGAACCTATTTAGAATGGTTTATCCCGCAAAACAGCTTTCAAAACCTAAACTTGCAGTGAATCAGTTAAATAGCGGTTACAAAAATAGCATTAAACCTTGCAGTTTTAAAATTGCGCCACATTTCCTTTCTTTTTAAGAAAGTGCTGCAAGGAATTCCAGTTAAACATCTTTGAAGAGACTTTAGTTGATTTTTCCCAGGCAACTAATTAGCGAAAAAAGAACTTTGAAAACTTTGGTGGTTAAAAAGCAACGTAGAAAAAAAAGAAATATAGGTATAAACCTTTTCTTGAAAACACTACTAATATTCAGAGAAACAATAACATTAAATAATATACCCGTCTCAAATAGCTCGTTGCCGCTAAAGTGCTTTTGTTTCCGCAATTACTTTACCGCCGGATATTCAACATTAATATCGACCAGATCATGAACCTAGGATAATAATTTCATGAGCCAGATAATAAGGATATCCCACCCTTGAACACGAGTGCTTGTTTCCTTTTCATCATACACACGGCCGCGTGCGTCTTCTTTATTATAATAATTTCCTTCGCAAAAATCACGCTCTATCATAATCAAGCTTTCTTCTTCTTCTTCTTCATTGATCTCTTATTACAATATTTTCACACACCCAATGGCACTTTGCTCGTAATACGATCCTTTCTTTGATATCTTCTTCAATTAACGGTAGTTTAAATAAAAGCATTATGTGTTACGTCGTTCTTCTCATTGGTTGTTGAAGATGCTCGGCCTGTTTCCAGGGACGTTGACCGGGTTGAACTTTGGCTCCGGCTTGGCCCTGTTGAGCACCTTGAGGAAGGCGGCCGTCTTGGCGCGCATGCGGGAGTGGATGTAAGCCTTGGAGCACTTGATGTGGTAGTGAAGGTAGTTCCTGGAAGCAAAGAACAAACATGAGCATTTTAGCTTCAAATAATGTACAATGATTTATTGTAATTGTGATTTGTATAATACTTAAAACAGACAGGTGCATTCATTAATAGTCTGATGTAAATATATTAATTTAAAACTGTGCACTGATCTTTAATAATCAAAGCAAATTAAATATACCAACAGAGAATAATATTTACTGAAAAACTCTTCACATTGCAAGGAATGGCTTGACTTTTTATGTCTCTATTTTTCACGTGACGTCATGACTTTATAAAACGTAACTTATATTTAAAATGCACTCTTAAGCAGATACAAACTTCCCTTAAAGTGCAAAAGACTAGAAACTAAGAATTTGAAATAAAAAGAAAAGGTCTCCTATAGTCCTATATTTAAAGGACATCTATAAAAATACATCTTAAGGCAGACTTAGACAGTTCTTAATTCATGTTATGGAGTTAAAACACAAAGGATCATTCTAATTACCTGAATAAATGTATTAAATCTATGGTGTTGTCCCTGACTTCCTTGTTGGTGTGCCTGGGGAAGAGCACGAATGTGATGTAGCCGACGCCCTCGCCAACCCTGGCGTCCGTGTCCGCCAGGCCCCGGGGCGGGTCTCGCGAGAACAGGACCTGTGGGGCTGTGGCAGAGGCCCTGCGGCCCTCTTTGAACTCCTGGAGGAACACCTTGCCAAGGATCACGTCGTCCTCGTCCTGGAAAGTAACAATTGTATTAGTTAAATGAATATTACCATTCTTTCTAAAACTTGCTCGTGATATATATTCATGCTTTATTAGGTATAATAAACTCCGCTGTTTATTCATTTGTTTTGCTTACGTATTAGGAAGTACCGCTTGGCACCCAAGCCTGTCAAATACAGTTCTATAGATTCAATAGTTGCATATTTCTGATGAGCAAAAACAAAATTAATCAATGAAGCATATTTGTATTTTGTTCTTTTATAAGGAACAAGGAAGAAGCTGAATGCAGTAACGAGGAAATATTTTAGGGGAGCTATACGGTATATGAATTGTTCCTCACCTTAAAGATTGTACTGAATACTACTGTGACCCGATCTGCCTTGGCCTCGATGTACATGGTCTCGTCATCCCTGTAGTGCACGATGGCCTGCTCGTGGCCCTCCTCCTCGCGCTCCTGGAACGCAAAGTAGCGCTCGAACACGGCAGCGAAGCAGTGACGCTTCAGGAGACCAACCTGAAAATGGAGGTACATCTCGTAACTATTTGCTTATAAGAGTATGGCCACGACATTCGCCGTAACGAAGGATAAGTTAGAATTGATGTTACATACTCTAGAATGCCATACGTTCTGTACATGTTCCAGGTACTAATGAATTTTTCTACTTCCAAGAACTGGATTGGAAGAAATTGAGATGTCTTAAATGAATGTACCTTAGAAATGAGTGCGTCCGTGTCCTGCGGCAGCTGTGTGAGGTCGATGCAGAGCGTGACGTCGAATCCGTCCTGCGGCGTCGCCATCTTGAGAGGGCCGTAAACGCGGGACAAAACATCGTCCGCGCCGTGGCTGCGGAGCTCGGAGTAGTACCTGGAAAAAACAACGGAAATGTCATTTTTTACGTGTACACTCGTGAAAGTACACTACTGTATACTGCGGTTTGTGACAAAACTGTCACTCTTAATATTGGAGCCACATAGGGCCGAGTCAATACTAGGTAGGTGCTAAAAAAGAAGTACTAGATACCGTCGGTTCCCCTTTTAATGCTTCACAAAATGTTAAATGCTTGCATGCAGAGATTACGAAACATTTTAACAAGTATTACAGCAGAATTAACTATGTGACCGACACGACGATGCCTTCATACAGAAGTTAGTGTGCAGTGCTGCATTGTTAGCAAGCATAGCCAGTATTTAGCCAGTCTTAATATGACATTCAGTATATGCCGTATACTATAAAAATCTTGCAGGTGTAGTAAACATTGACCGTCTTCAGATTTGCTCCGACAATCGATGATCGCTTTGATCAGGCCCAGAATGTTCTGCGTGACTCACTTGAGTGCGATTGAAACGAGTATCTTGGTCTTGTTCTCCTTTCCGGTGGCGGGATCGACCGGGTTCTTCATCTGGTACATGACGCCGTCAAAGTCGGCCAGGTTGACCTCGAGTGCCTCGGCCTTGCCAGACTC
>LR138662.1:11346-46121 GCA_900659605.1 Tisbe holothuriae | reverse complement strand
TTTTGGCAAATTTTGGGGTCCCCCCCCCAAGATTTTGGTCCGTGTTCATGTATGAGGAAAGGAGAAATCACCCGTTCATTTAGCGAGGTTTCAAGCTGAAATTAATGTTTGGTCAGGTTGGGTGACTCAGATAGACAAAATTTGCGCTTCAGGAGCTGGATTAAAAGCGCCCTCCTTCAGTATATCGACCTGGATAAAAAGCGCACGCTTCAACACTCCAGTCGATTTTGGTCACCTGTTCTTTCTCCCTTCCTTATTACTATATAAGGCCCTTGGATAACATCGTTATACATCACTTAATCAAAAATTGTCATAAAACAAGTTTTTCAGATCTGTATATATATTGGGTATGTCACTGTAATTGCCATTTCAAACAATATGAACACCATATGCAGGCAGAGCTATTGGGGTTGGATCACTAAAAAAATACGAATAATAACAATCTGAGCGTTAGCTGTTGTTAAAAATTATATAAAAAGCGTGTACATTACTGATTAGGAAACTTAAAAACAAGAATCCCGTGATTTATCCCCCTTTTTTCGATAGGTGTCCTCCTTTGGTGGAAAGATGAATGCCCTGAACGAGGTGAACCGTGTGATATCTTCAGTCTCCTGCTATCCTGCCACTGTAGCCAGCGGCGGTCCTTCTTCTTCCTCCTCCTCCTCCCTACGTGGTGGCCTCACCGGCTCAACTGGATCTTCTTCCGCCACGGTGGGCGCTGGAGACGATGAAGACTTCCTCACTGCCGCTCGCATGGCTGCGTGGCTTAAGGAGAACAAGGTCCTCCAGATAACATTGCAGGATTCGCTACACCAGCCGCAATATGTAGAGAAGTTGGAGAAACTTATTCGGTACGTGCAAACGAAGGATACTTTTTTCTTTACCTTACTTTAACCTAAAACACGGTCTTTTGACTCTGCAGGTTTATTATCAAGGAAAAATCGCTTACTCTGGAGGATCTTGATGATATTTGGGCCGCCCAGGTTGGCCAGCACGAGGCCATTGTTAAGAACGTCCACGACCTCTTGGCCAAACTCGCTTGGGACTTTTCCCCGGAACAGCTGGATCATCTTTTTGAGCGGTTTCAGCAGAGCTGGTCGACTGCGCCCCCCAAACAGCGCGAGAAACTGCTCGAGTTAATCCGTCGCCTTGCCGAAGATGACAAGGACGGCGTGATGGCGGAGAAGGTGCTCACTCTCTTCTGGAGCCTGGCTCATAGTAGGGATACTACGACAGAACTGCTCGACCAGGCACTCGCAGCGCACGTCAAAATCCTCGACTACAGCTGCACTCAATACCGCGAGAGTCAAAAAGCGCGATGGCTAGAGAAATGCATAGACGAGTTGAAAACGAGCAAGGACTGGGTCCTGCCCGCGCTGAAGCAAATTCGAGAGATTTGTTGCCTCTACCAGGAGACGCCACCATCAGTAGCCAGCGGGCAGCGCGTAGGACAGCACGGAGGAGGAGGAGCGGCTGCTATTCTTTGCAGACCCGAAATTATCAACCAACTTCAATCTAATCATGCTCTAGTCATTCTTGTAGCAGACAATCTGACCAACTACATAGCGCACGTGCAGAAAACTGCTCCCAAAAAGGTTTTGGAGAGTAACCCAACCGACTTTTATCCTGACGGGAGATACAATCACATAAGTCAGGTCAACGTAAGTGAATTAAAAGAATTGAAGCAAAGAGAAAAGTTTACGTTTTCCTTTATTCTTGCAGGAGCGACTCAACTTCCTCCGCTTCCTGCTCAAGGATGGACAGCTTTGGCTTTGTTCCGCCCAGGCTAAGCAAATATGGAAATGCCTCGCCGAGAATGCGGTATTTCAAGCAGACCGCGAACAGTGCTTCAAGTGGTTCTCCAAGCTGATGGGCGAAGAACCCGATCTCGATCCGGAGATCAACCGCGACTTTTTCGAGACTAATATTCTTCAACTGGATCCCCAGCTGATGACGGAGAGCGGGATCCGCTGCTTTGAGAGATTCTTCAAGGTACGCGCGCACTTTTTTTGGCAATGAGTTAATGGTGTATATTTCATGTACTGTTCCCCAGGCTGTTAACATCAAGGAAGGAAAGCTTATCCAAAAGCGGCGCGGAACTGTGCTAATGGACGATCTTGAGTTAATTGGCCTCGAGTACATATGGAGGCTGATTCTCTGCAGCAGCGCCGACATCGCAAAGCGTTCCATCGACCTACTGAAGGAGACGTTTACCAACCTGGGCCCGCGCCTGCAGGGCAACCAGGTGGTCATCCACGAGGACTTCATTTCGACCTGCATGGATCGCCTCAAAGCGTCCTATGACACCGTCACCCTACTTGACAAGGACAAAGAGACCGATGCCAAGGAGAAGATGGACCGGGATGTAACCCGCCTGTGCAGGGTACTTAAAGTACTCCACGTCTACGTCTTGGAATGCGATGCAGACTTCGCCGAGGAGAGGACCAAAGTGCCTCTCTATCGGGCTCCCAGGGGCAAGCAGATTAACCTGACCGTTCGCTTCCCTAATCAGGGTCGCCAACTAGACGATATCGAGATCTGGACTCATTCCAACGACACGCTAGCGGCGGTGCGTCTGCTCATTCTACAGAGAATTAAAGTTAGTCCAGCCACTGTCAAGCTAGAACTCTACAGCAACAATGAGCTGATTGACCCAAGTGACGACCGGAGGATATTAATGACCATCCCAGCGCTGAAGGACAAGACGTTGTTAACTGGCAAGTTAAGTCAGAGTGGCGGCAGCGGCGGAAACGTAGTCAGTTCGCCTGAAAGCAGCTCTGATAGTTCGACCAGTTCTCCAAGGCATCAGCATGTTAGTGGGCCCACCGCAGCGGCTGCCGTGGCCGCTGCCGCTGTTGGAGGTCCGCAGACTCAATCAAACTATGAATCCGGACCCAACGTTGAACAGGAAAATTGCCTCCCTGGTGTCATTATGTCGCAGACGAGGAACTATTGCCAGTTCCTTCTTCAACTGGCGGACCTTGGGGCACATGTGGAGTCTCACGAACTGCAGGAGAATGCCCGCATTCTCTTGGCTTTGATGCCTGCGGAGAGGACGACTGTAGAAAGGCTTCGTTCCAACTGCGCTGAAAATTTCAACTCGAAGAAAAGTCCTCAGCAAGTTTGGGAGAATTTCTTCTTTACGACTAACCCGAGTCAAACCCTTTACAACCTGGATGTGTGTTACAGCCTTTTAATGCCCGGCAACATCGGAACAAACAGCAACGATAAGGTGTTTGATTTCCAAATGGCATTCATCCGCGCTAAAGGCATTCCCGCTATTGACAACATGCTCACGAGGTAAGCATAACATATTTTACGTAACTGCCGGTTCCACTCACTGTATCGCCCTGCAACTTGGCCCAATCCGAACAAGCCAAATTTTAAAAACTGACTTGCTATTGGGTTTAAAAAAAAACTATGCAGGTTGATGGACCGATTGATTGTTCTACTAGTTTAACTATGCACATAATCCAGCAATCATTTGATTATTCCACAAGTCTTGCCAGACAAAGTAACTTCTTTTTCCACAGAAACAACTTCCTCTCCACCGCAGACCTGTCGACTAAACGTTACGCGTATCTGACTCTCCTGAAGATGTGTAAACTATTGTTCTCCGTCTCGGGTCACTCGCTGGTCCATGTGGTCGCCGAAGCCTGCAGACCGGATGCGACCACGTCTATTTCGAATACTTTGCACAACCAGGTAATTTACTTAATAGATTATGAGCCTTACTAGGGAAAATATTTACCGATTATAGAAAGTTGCAAATTTGCAATTATATTATCATCTTGGATTAAAGAAAATTAGTCTTCTTTAATTCAAGATTATCGACTAACATGCAATGTTTCTATATAAGTAATACTTAAATGGCAATATCTGTTTATAGATATATTATACGTACTAATTCCGATTCCCCGTCTTCTACTTAGGCCGTTGTTCTTCAACAGGCACTTCATCAGATACCTAGTCCGACCTCAGAAGTGATCGTGCGTAATGTTTCCCAGCGACTTGCTCAGCAGCTGCTGGACGTCGGAGCCAATCATCTGCCCGAGGAGGACACAGTTAGAGCAATTATGAAGCTGGCTTGGGCAGCCGGAGGAGGAAACATTAATCTAGTCAGTGAATCCTCCGTAGAAGAGGTGCACTCCAAGTAAGTAATATGTTCATGGCTAATTGTTTACCATTGTCTGTATGTTTCTTCTGCAGGTTTCAAAATTGTCACGGCGCCGAACTGTCCGAAACCGACACGGTAATCTGTCGTGAAGGTTTGGAAGTTTTGGCACTGGCGCTGGCACTTTGCCCCAGCTGTCTGGAGATGAGTTTCTGCAAGGACCCTTTTTGGCACAAGTTCATAATCGACTTGGTGCTTCTAAGTCCCGACCGGAGCATCCGGCAGACTGCTGCTGAGCAGTTCCTATTAGTCGCCACCAGGTGCTCTGGTGATCAGAAGCCCCTCCGATTTTTTACCACCTTGCTCTTCACCGTGTTGAAGACGACAGTGCCGGAATATTCCAAACAGTGCTCGGAATACTTTTTCTTGCTATCCAGGTGAGATATTACATCTTTTTATATAAATATTTTTTTTTACTAGTGATCTCTTATTGTATATTTTTGGGCACTACCGCACTACCTTTTGGTTCATTCACTAGTATAGTAACGCCGCGATCGCAATTTTTCATCATCATACTGCTGGAGTGGGATTTGAACCTGCGACCTTCTGGGCCACAGGTCCAAGCGACTTGCGACCACGGCTACCACGTGACGTCCCCCTGATATTACATTTTATATCTTGCCCGACTTTTATAAAATAGGTCGACACTTAAACGATCAATGAGTCACAGCAAAAAAAGTGTTCAATGCATATATTTCTACTTTTCCACAGATTGTTGTCCTATGCTTCTGCATCCAACATCGCCCTGTCAACGGCTGAGACGCTCCTCCTCAACGAGATTTGCTGGTTGAAGAAAGTGAAGAAGGATGCCCTAGAAACACCTGGCGACCGGAGCATCTCAACAGACGAGAACCTTTTGGAGGGCCATCTCTCTATATGCAAAGAACTTCTCGCCTTCATGGATCCCTCCAAGAAGTTTGAAATTGGCTCATGTCCCAAAGCCGACTTTCACCTGGTCAGGGACCTGGTGGACCACTTTGTTTTCCCCGCCTCTCGAATGCTCGTTCATTTTCGCGGCACTGGTGAGATCCCCATGGACCCGAGTAGTGCAATTTGCCAGTCCCCGGCTACCGTGATGGCGGCTTTTGACTTGCTCGTGGGCCTTGCGACAGCTTGCCCACCCAACCTGAAGCTGCTATCCCACCTTCTCAGCGAGATGTTCTACGTGGACAAGGACGACGTTCTACAGGACTGGGAGTATATGCCGCCCATTGGTCCCCGTCCACTCAACGGCTTCGTGGGCTTGAAGAATGCTGGTGCCACCTGTTATATGAACTCTGTTTTGCAGCAGCTGTTCATGATTGAGGGCATCCGAGACGGCGTGCTCTCGGTGGAAGGCGCGTGCAATGATCCTGACGAGGATTTTAGCGGCGAGGAGCGCGAAGGAGACGACCCCAACGAAGCCGCTGATCTACTGGCGGACGACGAGCAGAATCGAAAGGAGTACAACGTGACCATCCTGCGGCAAGTGCAGGCGATCTTCTCTCATCTGGCCCTCACCAAATTGCAATTCTATGTTCCGCGAGGACTTTGGAGGCACTTTCGGATGCTGCAAGGAGAGCCAGTTAATTTGAGAGAGCAGCAGGACGCAGTGGAATTTTTCATGCGGCTCATCGACCTGGTGGACGAGGCCCTCAAAGGGCTGGGCTATGAGCAACGGATGACTCAAATTCTGGGCGGTGTGTATTCCGACCAAAAGATTTGCAAAACCTGTCCACATCGTTACTCTCGAGAGCAACCATTCTCGGTAATCAGTGTGGACATTAAGAACTTCAGCAACCTGTCCGATTCACTGCACGAATATGTCAAGGGCGAATTGCTAGATGGCTCGAACGCTTACTATTGCGAGCGCTGCGACAAAAAAGTCGACACAATCAAGAGACTGTGCGTGAAGAAGCTGCCTCCAATCCTAGTGATCCAGCTCAAGCGGTTCGACTACGACTATGAGCGGGAGTGCGCCATCAAATTCAATGACTACTTCGAATTCCCGAGAGACTTGGACATGGAGCCGTACACCGTGGCTGGTCTGGCCAAGATTGAGGGAGAGGCTCTGGACTGTGAGCCAGCCGATCTAGAGCCAGGGAACCAAGTGTGCCGGCAGTATAAGCTCCGAGGAATGGTAGTCCACAGTGGTCAAGCCAGCGGGGGGCACTACTACTCCTACATTCAGTGCAAAGCACCACCCACGTCGACGGTGATCGCTTCTTCAGGCAGCGACGATGCCCAGGAAAGTGTTGATCCCGACGGCAGAAAGAAGTCCTCCTCCCCCGGCAACGGCCTTGCCTGGTACAAGTTCGACGATGGAGACGTGACCGAGATCAAGATGGACGACGATGAGGAGCTGAAGGCTCAGTGCTACGGCGGAGAGTACATGTCGGAGGTGTTCGACCCAATGCTCAAGCGGATGTCTTACCGAAAGCAGAAGCGCTGGTGGAACGCCTACATGCTTTTCTACACCAGAGCCGATCTAGACTGCGCCGAGATTGGGACCAAGGAGGAGGAGGAGGAGGAGACGACCGCTGTGACTAAGGCTCTAAGCGGCATGAACCTCGTCCTTCCCTCTGCACAGCAGCTGCCTCCAAAATCTGTCCCATCGGCCATCATGAAGAGCATTCAGAAACAGAATATCCGCTTCCTTCATCACCGCATCCAATATAGCGCCGAGTTTTTCTCCTTCATGCGCAAGGTGATCAACTGCAACGCCGGATTTATCGGCCCAGTGAATGACCTTCCGCTCACCTCCGATGCTGAAGAGCTGTCCATGCTTACCGTGCAACTGGCGTCCAAATTCCTATTCCACTCTGGGTTCCGAACGAAGAAGACGCTCCGCGGTCCGGCCATCGACTGGTATGAAGTTTTCAGCCAGCACCTTCGCTACTCCCGCCAAGTGCGCTTGTGGTTTTGTCAGAACGTGCTCTTCTCCCACCCATCTCGCTTCTGTGAGTATATCTTGGAGTGCCCCACAGCGGAAGTTCGTACTGCATTTGTGCGCATCATCGTCTTTGTGGCTCATTTTGCACTCAATGATGGACCTTGCCCGGTGCCGAACGTGCTCCTCCACCAGATGCAGCAGCAGCAGCAAGAAGGTGGCGGAGGAGGAGGGAGGGGAAGAGGAGGGGCGCTAGGAAACACGCTCTCGGACCATCTTTTGCAGACCGTTCTCGCACTGCTATGGATGGAGGTATCTGAGCACGGGCGACATCTGCCACAATACTTCTCTCTCTTTGTGATGTACGCCTCTCTCGGCCACCAAGAGAAGCTTCAGCTGCTCAACTTGAACGTACCGGCCACATTCATTCAAGTCGCCCTGGATGAGGGCCCTGGACCGCCAATAAAGTACCAGTACGCGGAACTTGCTAAACTCTACCAAGTCGTGTCTCAGCTGATTCGGTGCTGTGATATCTCGTCTCTGTGCAAGAGTGCAGTTGATGGAGGAGAACCGATCTGCCCGAATCCTTTCATCGAAGCGAACTGTCCAGAGGGCCGTCCCCTCATCCCGATTCAGCCTCTTGTAGCAGAGATGGTGTTCCAGCGCTACAGTTACCTCAAGAAGCTCATCGAAGAAGCAAATGGACAAGAGGACACGAAGAAGCTCCTGCAGTTCTGCTGTTGGGAGAATCCCACTTTTTCTCACGCCGTGCTACATGAACTACTGTGGCAAATTGCCATCGCTTACACTCACGAACTACGACCTTATTTGGACCTTCTTCTCTCTGTGCTGCAAATGGAGGACTCGTGGCAATCCCTTCGGATCCAAAAGTCGCTGAAAGGAATTCCTGATGAGCAGAGCGCTCGCGAGGGACTCTTCGATACCATTAATAGGTCCAAGACCCATTACCAAAAGAGGGCTTACCAGTGTATCAAACTACTTGTCAACCTGTTCTCCACGTGTCCAGCTGCTAAGCAATTGCTGGATTCTAGTTGTAAGCGTAACATGGCTTCTTATTATTATATACGAAACTAATATATGCCCTCTAGCTGAAATCAAGCGTAAATGGTCCTTTTCTGTGGAGTGGCTGAGTGAGGAGCTCCGTGGCCGAGGAGGGGCCGGCGGTGCGGGTGGAACTGCAACCGCGTCCTACACATCCGGCTCTTATAGCAATTGGAGTCCTCCTGCGCAGAGCAACGAAGGCGTGAATGGCTATTTCTTGGAGCGATCTCACAGTGCAAGACTCACACTAGAGAAGGCCTGTGAGCTGCTGCCAGAAGAGGAGGTAAAATACTCGTATATCGTAAAGCTGTAAATTGATACTGCATGCACATTGATCAGAGAACACTTGCCTATGAAAACAAGTATATACCGATTGCTACTAACGGATCTCAGAACATAGCTAAGTATTACATTATCAAGACATAGTAGAAAACTACTGCAGCTTAGTTCTTGTTGAGTGATTCTTTACTCTACTTTAAATTTTTAGGAGATAAACGGCGAGGAAGACTGTACAGAATTGGCTCCCGCTCCATCAGCAGCATCGACGATCGAAGAGCTCCAAGAGCTTCCTGCTGGTCGCCGCGAGTCCCAGCCCGAGTTGTCGGTCACCAAGGAAAAGTGAAATCACAAAATAGATTATTAACCAACGAAAATACGTTAATGTAATGCTATCAATCGTTTCTGGAAGGCACATTGTGTGATAATATGTCATTGTCGGATTAAAAAGGAGCAAGCCTTATTATTCCTATATTATTAAGTTTCTATGCTGAAGATGCCAAGTGCAAGAGGAAGAGAATGGAGGTCATGGATCGTGGTCAATATGAATTTTTGTTATATATGATTAACCTTTTAGGAAACGAGAGCATCCATTTTTAATAAAGACTAGACTTTTCATCGTTGGACATTCTCCTTTAAACATCCCGCTCGGAGCAGGGCCTCATTAGAATTTACTAGGGTGAATCGTAATAAACCCATTTTAAGATCTGCAACTAGATTAAAGACGGCTATGTAATTTTTTAAAGGTTGCTCGTATTGGTAAGTTAACCTCTCAATGTAAATCCTAAGCTGGGGATAAGCGAAAAAAAATCAGTTGCAGAGTCCTCGACACGCCTCACTGCGGCCTGTTGGATGATCATTGGATCAGAGAAACACCGAGTCATGGTGGCCAAAAGGATGAACTTGAGGACATAAGTTTCCACTGAACTGATAACCTATACTTCAATGCCAGTTATCTCAGCTGAACAGCTCAGTACATACAAAGGCAGAGGCAGCAAAAGACCTATAACATTATATTTCATTGGAAACATTGATGTCCTCAAGAGAGATGGATATTGTTTCACAAAGAGATATTTGTGACTGCTGCAACATGGGCGCATTTTCAGTAACTGGCTGATAAGTACCATCTATTGGCTTTGAGTGGAACTAAAGGACAGGGGGAGCAGAAACACAGTAACTGAAAATAATAGCAATTTTCGATCAATCTATTGAACCAAAATTGTGTTCAATTAATTACAATTAATATGGTGCGTAACGTAAATAATTTCTAACCTTATTAATTAAGTAATTTAAGAGCGTTCAATGCTTTTATTTCAAACACCCCTTATGGCCCTTAATTATGTTCCCGGGATCCCCCTTTACAGTTCTTCCCCTCAGTCTCCTGAGTTGGATCATTCTTCCTTCCTGAGTCGTGTTTTCTTCTTTTCACAAAGAGAGGGGAGAAAACCCAGGAACGGGCAGCCATTTAAAGTTTGAAAGTCCAAAAATGGATCCAAACATACTGTATTTGTCAAAAATAGGACAGTTCTCGCCCTCAAAGTACTGAAAATGTGTAATAATAATATTGTGGTACTTTTTGGAGCTTAAATATCTTTTACAATTGATCTTTTTGTGAAGCTAGTAAAATCTTGGCTCCAAAATGTCTAAAAGTTGCCGTCGTCCCTAATTGACCTTTGCCTTCCCTTCCATGGTGATTGTGCACAGCGGCACAATGTAAATTATGGAATATTTAAATTTAGATTAGTAAGAGTAATATACAGGGTGTTTTTTATATATGTGTTATTATATTGGCTCAGAAAAGGCCTTAAACATAGGTTTTCGGCTGTGCTTATGAAGTCAAAAAGTGTAGAGCATGTTAAGAAATATTTGTTGAAGCTATCTGGGTTTCAATATAGGTTTGTATTTTATAGTACTAGGTCATAGACTGAAGGGCGCCAAAGAGGGCTCTGGAGAACTTTTGTGCAACTTTTGGACAATTTCCCAGTGCTCTGATGTTAAAAATAGCAGCCACAGACAAGCAAAAGAGGCTTTTCCCAACACAACCAGTGTCCCTATTATTTCTAATCATTTTGCTAATACTTTTACTTTAAAGGAATTGTTGTCAAACTGCATATATACTTTTTAATGCCTTGAGGGAAAATTATGGTCAAGTTGATTTTCCTTCAAAATGCTCCATTTTCAGCCATTCTCAAATTTGGAGAGGGTCAGCTGCTATACATCCGAGTTTTAACATCATCACCATTTATGAATTGAAAACATGCCTATATAATACTTCTTGACATGCTCTACACTTTTTTACTTCATAAGCATGTGCGAAAAAATACGTTAAGTGCGTTTTCTGAGCCAATATAATAACACATATAAGAAAAACACCCTGTATATAATTAACAGCTTAAAAATTAAATTCGCTATTCAACATACACTGCACTCAGCAGAAACCACTGTGGCTGTGCAGAGTTTGCTGACTTGACAAGAAAAAGAGGACAAACTGAGTGCCGGGAGGAGTGACTCAGGAGTCTCCTTTCTGCATGCTGAGCTCAGCTTGCTTTTCAGATCCATTGACCTACTAAATCTGTGGCTCAAGTTTCCTATTACAACTAAGTACTATAGCGAAGAACCTGAACAAGGATTAATGCAAACAAAAAATTACATCAAAGAACAAATAAAGAAATACACAAATAATGTGTCACAATATCTGGAAAGACAACTCGCTCATTCGTTATATAAACCTTTATAATGGCTCACATATACGGAATTAATATGCATAAATCACTCTCCCCCTTAATGGAAGGGGGAATTTTATTACAAAATCCTGCAATTTTACTAGCGCAAGAACCTCCTCTCCGGGGCTCCGTATCTTAGATAAAACCGTAAAGAAAGAACTTCAAACTAGAGTACCAAGGAATATGGGAAATAACATACTCTATTATAAAGGAGACAATGCTAGAGCTTGTATCTATGCTTCAGGAGGCTTATGTGTTTTACCATGCCCCGATTGGACATCCAGAGATGTAGCAGTAGCAATTTGGCGTGAAGACAAAAAGCATATTCTACTAGCAAGTGTGTATCTAGATTGTTTGGAAAACGTTGCCACCAATCTACAAAAACTAGAGCCTATTATTAAATATGCCAAAGATAGAGATCTCTTTTTAGTAATGCAGATCGACTCAAATGCTCACCATGGAATGTGGGGATCAGACAACGATGATGCGAGGGGTCAAGACTTACTAGAGTATATATTAAAGAAAGATCTTACTATACTTAATGACAATGACAAACCAACGTTTAGAAGGTTAGGTCAAGGAGTCTTTAGTAACATAGATGTTACAATAGCAAAGGACAGAGGTACTGCTCTGGTTAACAGTTGGGACTCTAATTTCACAACGGAAAGTGATCATGCACTAATAACAATGCCACTGGCTCTGACCGTTGATGACTTAAGAGCCTACGACAATAAAACAACACGATGGAAACACGTTAGAAGAGAGTTACGACAAATAAAAACCAAACCAATAGGACGCGCCAGCAAACGAACTATTTATCAAGAAGCAGTTAAATGGCTTAAAATAGTATTAGATATTGTACATAGAAATACTAGATTAAGAAAAATAAGCAACCATTCACATGGTGGTCTGAAGAACTAACACAATCCAAAAAAGCTTGCTGGAAAGAACACAAAAAAATCAAAGAAGACCCAACAAGAGGAATAGAACACCTAAAGAAACTAAGGAAGAAACACATAAGAACTCATATCACAAACTTGGACAAACGAATATCATAACTTTATCAACTCGATAGCAGACACAAAAAGTGTAGCTAAACTATGTCAACCATCCCGACCACAAAACATAATAGGATTGACTCTTATCAGACGGCGACCCAAGGACAGTTATTCCCCACACGGAAACACTTACCACACTCATGGACGAACATCTACCGGACAGCACGATAATTACCAAAAATGACAGATATAAACCTTACAATAAAAAATATATTAAGGCAGTGCGGTTTTCAAAATTGAAACCGACTGTCGGTTTCGGTTTCGGTTTTCAAAAAAGGTTGGTTTCGGTTTCGGTTTCGGTTTCGGTTTCGGTTTCGGTTTCGGTTTCGGTTTCGGTTTTCTACTATGTAGTAAACATTGGTAGTAAATTTTGCAAGTTTTACAATAATGATTTTTAAGAACTACCTACATGTAAATGTAGCTTAATAAATTATGCATTATTTTTGCCAACTGCAGTTTACAATTAACTTTATACTGATTTTTGATTTTTTTAAAGTTTAATCTTCCAAAAAGAGCCTTGTGAAGAAAACCGACATTAGGTCAAAACCGACTAAATCAAAACCGACGTCGGTTTCGGTTTCGGTTTTCTAGAAAACCGAAACCGAAAAGTCGGTTTTCGGTTTTCGCACAGCCTTAGGAAATTGTTTGGCAGAAATGCGAAATGCTGTCTGTCTTGGAGGTCTCTACGACACATTAAAACGTTAAAAGTATACGGCAACATTTTTAATTTTTAATTTAATAACTTACTAAAGTCTTGCGTATGATGTAAAATGTTTCAATTAAACTTTATACTTACTTGTTTGTTCCCTCAACAGAGCACCCCATCCTCGCGCCCTCCAACAGCCAGTAACAAATCCCTTTCCAACCCCCTCCATGCCATCGCCGCGACGACGCAGCTAATCAGCCGCAGCAGCCGACTCTTTGACACCAGCGGAATCACCGACGCACGACGTCCGACGCCCGGGCTCGCAGCTGCGGTCGTCGCGGACGCGTTTCTTAGTGCGGCCGACGCAGCAGAGGGGGAACGGCCGCAGTCCAGTCCGGTTAACGGTACGTTGTAAAATAAATCCGAACATAATTGACCATTTAACAACATAAGATTTGCCCAAAGAGTTAAATTTACAGTATCTTTTGTTAGTTTTGAAAAAAATCGACTGCCCAAATAATAAGAGTTCTCCAGCCAATATTGTAACTGTTCAGAAGAGGCAACGACGACTGTTAAAGTATGAATTATGCTCTGTTCTGATACTATACATGTGTATTATAGGTAAAGGACCATTACGAATGCCTATTTTAACCTCTTTATAGTATTAGCACAAACAGATTTGGCACCATTTGTTTCTTACCATGTACAATTTTATCTTTTAATTACAATGTATATTAAAAGCATCACTGCCTCTAAATACGTATCTAATATTTCTAGGTAGGAACAGTCCCAGACGCCGGGCATCGGTAGGGGCTCAGCAGCATCAGAGGCGGACCTCGGCTAGTGGTCAGTTGCAGGTCAAGGAGGTTGTTGGGAAGAGGAAGAGGAGGAGTATTCACGGCAATATGCTGGGTGAGCTACACATTGAATGAATGTAACAAATAATTGGGAATGTATTACTTAATTACTATCTGTTCCTTGACTTTTGGAGTGTAGTAGTACCGGCGTTTACAAATTCTTCATGAGTAGTTTTATTGAGAAAGGCGTAAAGTAAACATGCGAATGGAAGCCTCGCTGAAGTTGAATGAATGTGACGTTTGCAAAGTCTGAGGACGAAAAATACCTCATTATCAATCAGTACTATTTTGAATGCACATAAGATAACGTATTGTACGATTGGTAGACAAATTAAGTCTCTTTATTTAATTTCTTGCAATGAGACTTGGCTAATTACGTGTAATGATAAAGTCCAGATGCCTGAACGCTCTCTTTTGCACGCGGATAGCGCCGATACTTCATCAATTTCTCCTTTGGAGATCTTGCTCTCTCTCTCTCTCTCTCTCTCTCTCTCTCTCTATCTCATGCTATCTACGTCACACAGTCGCATTTGCCTCAATACGTGTTTATTATCTTAGCCAATAAATTTCTAATCAATCATCACTGAAACTGTTGAATATATCAAAAGTTGATAGTATTTTACATGTTGCTAAGCAGCTTTCATTTGGAAAAAGTTAAAAATAACAGTGACCTAATAACCCAAAAAGTGTATTAAGTACCATCTATGTTTTGCGTCGGGGAGGAAGTCATGCAAATAATGTTGCATATCAAAGAGAGATTTGAGAGCAAATGAATATCCACGTTATACGGACAGTCTAACAAGCTATTTTCTTACACAATGGCAAGTTTAATTGCTTTATTGCGGCACTTTATAATCTTCGATATAATCATAAACAACTTTAATGTTTATACACCCAAAAGTGTAGCAGTCTCTGAAATGCAGCTTATCAGTAGCAGCAGCAGCCGCCTTCAGTCAAAAATCAGCTCAAACAGTGTGTGGATTGAAAAGCAATAACACTTCCTAATCATTAACACATTGATAAACCTGTATAAGCTCTATACGCCAATATATATATTTTTTGTGATTAAGACCCGACAGTGACGGAGCAGAAGACCAGGGCGCGGTCAAAGAGTCCAGCAAGAGTGACGGGTGAGTTAAAAAACTGAATCCTTAAATGGGTTGAACATTGAGCCGATCTACGAGTATAATGTACGATAAGACTTGCAATGACTATACCCCTTGGATGAAAGAAAGCATCTTTGTTATACCCCTATAAAGGTTTTTACTAGTTTTTACTAGAGATGTGAGGATATATGTTCAGTCACATGGGGAAATTTTAACTTGGTTTTACTGTAGCAGACATCTCAAGAATTAAAAATCAATCCTTACAAGTTGCAATGATATCAGTTTGCATTACAGCCAGTTCCCAGTTGAAAATTGTGATGTTGCATTGTAATCTTTTATGAGCTTCTCAAATCATTTCTCATAAAGATTAATGTAATTTATTTCATTTAGCCCATAATCGGTTCCACCACCGTTGCTGCGACAAGAAGTCCACTCCGAGCGTGGAGGATGTGAAAGCCAAGAGCATCCAAAACGCCTACAGGAGGAGGAGGTCCAGGAACAACATCAACGAGCCGTCAAACGCGGCGTCCACCTCTGTGCCGCCAAAGGAGCAGAGTAAGTGTTACTTTTAATAGTAGTTTCCACCACCGTTGCTGCGACAAGAAGTCCACTCCAAGTGTGGAGTATGTGAAAGCCAAGAGCATCCAGAACGCCTACAGGAGGAGGAGGTCCAGGAACAACATCAACGAGCCATCAACCGCGGCATCCACCTCTGTGCCACCGAAGGAGCAGAGTAAGGTTTTTTCCTGTGTATTTTAAGTAATTAGTACAAGGTGTAATTTGCATTAGATGTAAGGGGTAATCACTGCCGTTTTAAACAAATGGTCATATAAGATATTATGCATTGAAATGGGCTATTCACTATATTAAACATTCGTTTCGTTCAAGGGGTGAATTCTTTACACGTCATGGCATCACTAAAAATTGAAGATGAAACTAAATTTGAAGTTAAAGCAAGCCCCTTTTTGCAGCACGGTAGTAATTTTGTTTAAAGCTTGAATGCGCTAATTTTATCCTTTAGCAGTTTTGTTGCAACAATGGGTGAAAATTGGTAATGTAGGGCATATCCAATTACATGGAAAAAAACAAATTACTTAAGGAAAGAGAGCTTGTTTCCAAAATCAAACATTTATTGTCAATTTTCTGTCCAAATAACATTACTCCCCATTGTTCAGTCTAGTAATCAAGTACCCTTGATAGCTCTTGGCCTTTTCATTCTACTCTCCCTCCTCAACCATTGTCGTTACTTAGCGAGTTTTTTCTCTCTTTTTGTGGCCTTTGAACGGATATCTAATTCACCCAAATGCAGCCTTTTTTCCTCTCTCTCTATATAAAAAGGCTCAGTAGCATTGACAGTGAGGCCAGCAAGGCCAAAGACTCCTGTTGCGCGTAAAAGTCGAGAGAGGGGAATTTCGAATACAGAGGCGAGCTTGAGAGTAAAAGCAGCGTAGAGAGAGTACTCTGATTTAAAAAGGATGTTAACTTTGTTAAAGTGTTGTAATAGTCAATATTATTGTTAAAACAATACATCAAATGTATGCCATTTAATGGGATTGTTTGAACTGCTGACATTTCATTTGATCATTGACTGTTTTTATAAACCGGACCGTCTAACGTGAAAAAGATTTCCGTGTATCCGCGCGCCATAACAAAATGTCTCTTCCCTAGACTGAGCCTCCATAGCGTTGTATACACCACAGTTGTTGCGTGTTCCCCTTTTTGGGTGTATATTTGATGATAACGAAGCCTTCTTTTTCTCGTTTTCTGCGTTGACGTAAAAGCGCATTTTCAGTCGGGAGTGACGCTCGGAGCGAGCAACATTTCAGAGAAAGCCTTAGTTTAAGAAAAAAATACACTTGAATGTGCTTCATTAGTGTGATGATTTGAATAAGCGTGTATAAAACTTCAACATGAACTCAACATACATGTAATAAGTTAAAAGTTAAAACAATATCGTACATAATTTACATAAGATATACGGTTTTGCTGGTTTTATATAATTTTTATAGACTATTAATATTGCCAGTCATGTTTACAAATATATGACATAATGATTGATTTAAGTCAATCCTGTTCCAGAGAGCCTTGCTGCCGTCACTACCCTCACCGTAAATGGTCACCCGGCCCCCGATGAGGAAGAGGAGCAAGCCACTGGATTGCGACGGTCCCAGAGTGTACCAGCAGAGAGTAAGTCGTCAACTCATTACTGCTTAAGAGAAGATTCACTCTATTAACCATTGATGCTTACCGTACATTAAGTCACGGGATGCTACTATAAAATATACTTACATTTGAAATGTACGAACAGAACATTCTCTTTTAAAGGAAACATATTTTAACTTTTACCCTCTTGATTTCTCACAAAGTTATGGTTATAATATTCCAAATTTTCCAATATCTTTGTTATGTCTAATATGAATGAAATATGTAGTCTTTATAAATCCTTATCCGCCTCTAAGAAGCCTCGAGTGGCTTCCAAAATATTGATTATGTCTCCATTTTACTGTCTGTGGACAAGATATGTTGTTGATAGAAAGTGTTATTTTATCTTATAGAAATATTTAAAACAGTTTAATCATTCCTATAATAAAAGTAATAAGTACTTTCCTACAATCTTCAAGGATAGGAAAATAGAGTATTTTACCATATTCATTAATACTATTTTCTTTATTCCAGTGACGTCCCTGGATCAAACCACTGTGTCAGTGTTCCTGCAGGAGAACCCCGAATTCCTCGAGTCCTTTGTCAAGTCCAATGTGTCAAAGGGAACTGTGCAGAAATGGGCAGAGGAGAGAGGGGCGGCAGTCAGTACAGAGCGTGAGTACTCATTGTAGTTTCATTTTATTGAAAAATAGGGAGTGTTTTATTACTCTAGCATTTTCATCACTATTGCTCTTTGAGATAATAAATTAGGTTTGCACCATTCTTCTAAAAAAGGATAAACGATTTTAGAAACTGTTAAAACACCTTTCATACCCCAAAGGAATTTGGATTTCATAACATAATAGGATAGAATAGCCTATTACAGAGCTAACAGGAAATATCTTCCCATCCATTATTTGGCCAAATCTAATCAAATACCAAATCTACCCTGTTTTTTTGCATTTTGTAGTTGTTCCATCCCACACCCTGACCACAAGTGAGGCAAAGAATTTGATCCAGAGATTGACATCCACAATTCAAGAAAGGAAGGAGAATATCAGCAGGGAAACATTGCTGCAAGAGGTACTTGAATTAAACATTTTTTTTAAATACGTAATTAGGAGACATCATTCTTTAGAATGAGAAACCAAGTCATTTTACTGTAAAAAGTTCCTTTCAAGACCAAGAGATACTTGAAATTTGACTTAAACATACTTTTAGAGTATTACCATGAACAATCATTGGTACACTGTGTATTTTGCAGATATACCAGGTGCTGTTAAGGCAATTTTTTTTAAAGAAATGTAGATAACATAGAGAGCATTAACAATCTAGTATAACATTATATTATACAAAACTAGGTCTCCTCTGTGATCTGTTCTGAGGTCAAGGCTGATGGATTCAATCTCTACCTAACAACTGATGATGGCGAAGGAATTGTTAGGCATCAAAATGGAGAGGAAGCAACCAACACTCAAAAGTAAGTCATGAAACTTATCCACAAGTTAAATACATTGAACCCGCCGAGTCTGGTTCAACGTCGCGTGAACTAAACGTGAAAGACTGCGTTGTGAACCTCGTATTACTGATGATGCGGACTTAAGCCACAAAATCCCTTAAGTCCGCATCGACAGTACTGCGAGGTTCACATCGCAGTTTTTCACGTTGGGTTCACAACGCAGGTCCTAAGGAAATCTATATTCGGCGGGAATAGAGACAATTTATATTATTGGGGCCTGTATTTTTCTCAAGGATTTTCACAAGGATTAATCTGGACATTTGGGAGGGAAATCTGGGGATATTCAAAAGATGAAATACTCGTATTCTTAATCACAAACATATTATTGTTTTGTCATGCCAAGGGAAATTTAGCAGCTTAAGAAAGCATAACAGCCAGTTCAGAATGGTAATCAAACCAGGGGTACAAGAATTAAGCCCTCCTGTTCCTGACATGAAATATGACTTCAAATATTTAATCCGGTAATCTTCCAGTGATACTCAATCCGTGGGCTCTGGCACCACAGCGGCAGCACACTGCGCCAAGACCTGGGAGGTCCTTCTTGGTTCCACTGCAGATAAGGACCCGAGGTACCCGGAGGGCATCAAGGACCTACAGGGCAACTGCAGGTAAAATAACAAACGTTATATAAAGCTACAAGGAAAATTAGTTATACTCATATAAAAACCCCTTTAATAATTTTACTCTTAACTCTCATTACAGAATCCTTGTTCATCCACTCATCAGCTCCAAAACCGGCCAACTCGTGGGCGTCCTTGAGCTCTACCGCTCGGAGGAGAGCTCCTCGGAAGAAGACTCCCCTCCCTTCGGAGACTCTGACGTGGAGGCTGTGAACGCCTACCTCATGTGGGCTGAGCTGGCTCTCGACTACAGCAGCATGTGCGTGGCGAACGCAAAGCAGATGGATCTCAAAATGTTCCTGCTCAACGTGGTCAAGTAAGATACAAACTGTTGCATTAATGTCAGTAGTATACGAGCTCTATCTCGGATGTCCAAATGATAAGAGTTCTCGAGCCAAAATTGTAACTCTTCAAAGGAGCCAACGATGACTTTTAACATATGATTATGCTCTGGAATGATGCTATAAACGGACACAATAGGTAAAGGACACTCTCAAATGCTTTGTATAAGCTCTTTATAGACTTGGAACAAACTTATTTGGCACCTTTTGCTTCTTATCATTTGGACTATATTTTTCAAATTTCCCGCCACAGATCCATCTTCATGGAGATGATCAGCATGGACACGCTGATCGTGCAGATCATGAACTTTGCGCAGAAGCTGGTGGACGCCGATCGCGCCTCGCTCTTCCTACTCGACTCCAAGACGAATCAGCTGTACGCGAGGATATTCGATATCACCGGCTGTGCGGAGAAGGAGGAGGAGGGAGAGAGGCTGGAACCACAGACAGAGGTGGAGGAGAGGGACTTGGCGAGGGACGTCAGGTGAGTGTTATGGTATTTTATTATGTTAGTCAGCACTCCAATGTGCTGGACTGGCTAGACTTACTGACCGGACCATACTTTATTAGAAGGAGACAAAAGGCTGTCTATGCTCATTTTCATTATCCTGTTACAGTTATACAAAACATGAGCATTATAGTAGATTAGTTACATAAAATTTGACACAATATTGTGGTATTGATTCTAATTTTAATTTTAGGTTCGCAGTTGGCGTTGGCATCGCTGGCTATGTGGCCGAAACCGGCGAGACTCTGAACGTCTCTGACGCCTACAACGACCCTCGATTCAACAAATCCATTGATGAGCAGACCGGATATCACACGAAGAACATTCTATGCATGCCGATCTGCATCAGAGGACAGGTAAGGGCTTAAGTTCTGGTTTAATATACAGTAGGACACATCAATAATTTTACGGACTTTTGTTAGTAAGATTATTCCTATACGGCAATACCTGGGTTGTCCGGCTATAAGATACGTTGGAGGGATAATAATTATAATACATACGAGCATTAGTTTTAATTCTCACCGTACAACTGATAAATGCAGGCATTGGTCTCAACTCTCAGTGTATGCAACTTAGTCAAAAGCCACGCCCAATTTGGCGCTAACTTTAGTTGCGCGTGCATTTGGTATCGTCTAGCTTGGCTGTCCAAATGATAAGAAGTACAAGGTGTCAAATCAGCTTGTTCTAATTCTACAAAGAGCTTGAAGTAAGCATTTGAAAGTGTTCTTAACCTCTTCTATTATAGTATCAGTACAGAGCATAAAACATACGTAACACGCCCACGTTTTCTCTTCTGAAGACTTTTAATTTTGGCTCGAGAACTCTTATCATTTGGACAGCCGAGCTATGGTCTAAACTTCCATGTATCTCCCCCAAAGGTGATCGGCGTGGTCCAGATGGTGAACAAGATCTCTGGTTCGTTCACCAAGGCCGATGAGGACGCATTTGAGATCTTTGCAATCTACTGCGGACTGGCGCTGCATCATGCAAAGCTCTATGATAAGATTAGGAGGTCGGAGCAGAAGTACAAGGTTTCACTCGAGGTGAGTAGACTATGGGTAGTCAATGGAAAAATGGAATTAATTTGACTAGTTTTCTTTTCATGGATTTTGTTTAACACAGTTGATGTAGTACTTGATTGAATTAAAAACGTCAAACTCAAGGGAAGCTCTATCAAAGATTGCTCCAGTTGGCTAACAAGTTACAACTAAAAACTTACATCTACTTTCCTTCTTTGAGTTTTTTTTTCTACTTTTATCGATATTATCCAGTAAATGGCATGCCACAGAGCGGATATTCCGACAGAGATCTCTGTCGGAATCCCCGCACAGAGCTTAAAAATAATATTAATATAATTTTCTGTATTATTTTCAGTAGCTCTTGTATGATTTATTCCCTGTATTTTTAGGTTCTGAGCTATCACAATTCAAGCTCAGTTTACGAGGTAGAGGAGATCACCAAAAATGGAATTCCTACACAGGACGAGGAAATTTCCAGGTTGGGCCCCAACTATCCTTTAAAAATATTAATTATATAGTAACAAGTTTGTCCTTTTACCCCCCTTTATGTCCGTTCAGTAAAATGTGAGTAAGAAATTTAATCATTCACAACTTTGTACACGCACTTAAGTAGTTATCAATGTTTTGTATTAATAAATTTAACTTATGTAATTTATTATTAATTCATAATAACTTCAGATTCACGTTCTACGCCCTTGACATGGACGACCGCGAGAAGATCCGCAAGGCGCTCTTCATGTTCGTCGACCTGTTCGGGCTCGACAGATTCGACTATGAAACAGTCGTGAGGTTCCTGATCACAGTCAAGAAGAACTACAGGTAACATTTAACTGCTTAAAATGTAGTATGAGAGCTAATTGGTTAATGTTCTATTGCAGATATGTGGCCTATCATAACTGGACGCATGGTTTCCATGTTGCTAACAGCATCTACAGTATACTCAAGTCTTCGCCAGGGGTGTTTAAGCCTTTGGAGGTAAGTTATAATTATGCATATGCATAGTAAACAGTGGGTTCTGAAAATGAACCTACTAGTCTACTAGACAATTACGTGTGTACAGTAGGTGGTTCATGGTCATACTGAAATTACAGATAGCCTTGCAAAGGCATGTAGGGGTTTTAGACTGCTTGGTTCTGGCCAAAAGGAAAAGTGGGATAGTTTCCCCATCAATATTATACAGAAGCCCACAGTATAGTGATGACTTCAATGTGCTTTAATGCCCTCTTTTAGTGTCTATCCATGTACATCGGCGCCATCTGCCACGACCTCGACCATCGCGGCTTCAATAACAAGTTCATGATCGACGTGGGCTCACCTTTGGCAGCAATCTACTCAACGTCGACAATGGAGCATCACCACTTCAACATGACAGTCAACATTCTACAACAGGTATACTCTAGGCCTTCCGAAGATCTGGGCTTCATAAGAAGCCGAAAATATGAGAGGATGGCAAAGATATCCTCGGATTCATAAACTCTCATCTTGTAGGAGAACCACAACATTTTCTCCAAGCTCAACCCTGACGAGTACCGTCAGGTGTTGGGCAACATCAAGCACTGCATCCTCGCCACCGATCTCGCGCTCTTCTTCCCCAACAAGGCGAGGTTGGGGAACATTCTCAAGGAGGACGCATTTAGCTGGGATCTGGCAGATCACAGGTAATGGCAAATATCCATGACATTTTCCCTGAGGCCAATATTAAATAAGGATTCCAATAACCAAAAGGCCCTTTCAGAAGTATGCAATATAAGTTATATTTAATACTATTCCAAGGCTTCTGGTCCTGTCCATGTGCCTGACTGGAGCTGATCTCAGCTCCTCCTCTAAACCTTGGTTTGCCCAGGAGAAGACGACTAAGGTCGTCTACCAAGAGTTTCATGAGCAAGTAATGACGGTTTGATACTTAAAAGAGTGATGTTAGCATTTGCCAATTTGGAGGTTTATTACACAGAACTGTACATAACTTTTGAGTCACAATATGAGTTCTTTTTTCTTCGAGAGGCACTAATAATGATTGTTTATATTGGACTATTATTACTGTACAAAATTTGCAATATCTGAAGTCTTCAGAAGGCTTTGATAAGGTCTCAGACATTGTACAAATGCTGCCATAATTGAAACCCCAGGATGATGGTCCAATCTCTGTCCATGACTGGCAGCGACCTGTGCACGGCTTCCAAGCCTTGGGACGCGCAGATAGAGACTTCGGAGGTCATTTACGCAGAGTTCTACCAACAAGTAAACTACCAACAAGTAACCATCGGAGACGAAGACATTGAAATATCGTTTAAAAGCACTAAAGTCATATTAAATATAGGCACAGTAGATGAATAAGGATGCATTAATTGATGTTATACACTTACACAGGGTGTTTTACATAGTGTCCTATTGTAATGACATTGACTAATGGCCTGAAAAGGGCCTTAAACATGTCTTTTTTGAACTGCTCATGAAGATTATATTAGGACACTATAAAACACCCTGTAACAGCACTTTAAACACCATATATAATCACCTAGAATGCTAGTGGAAACCCTACTGATGACCGCATGTGACCTTTGCTCAAGCTACAAACCTTGGGAGCTTCAAATGGCGACAGTCACCACAATCTATGAGGAGTTTTACAAACAGGTTTGGTCTACATAGCACTTACATTCACTGAGCACTTGCACTTAATTGTCGTTTACAGGGTGATATTGAGATCAAAGCTGGCCGGAAACCGGTGCCAATCATGGACCGGAATAATACCAGTCAGCAAGCGGTTCATCAGGTAAGCCGCACCCTGTATTTCGGCTGTCCAAATGATAAGAAGCAAATGGTGCCAAATCTGTTTGGTCTAATTCTATATAAAAAAAGGTTGAAATAAGCCTTCGAGAGAGTTTTAACCTTGTATATACTTGTATAATATCAGTACAGAGCATAAAACATATGTTAAAAGACTCATTGGCTCCTCTGAAGAGTTACAGTTTTGGCCAGAGAACTCTTATCATTTGGACACCCTGTGTTTGTCCATTTAAAGTATTTAACATTATAAGAGTGAATAAAGAGGTATAAAATATATTCTAGGGTGATGTGGAGAAGCGTTTGGGTTGGACTCCAATCCCGCTATTTGACCGAGATCATTCGGCTGAAGTCGCTTCTATGCAGGAAAGAATGTTTGTAGTAGTTAGAACTTTGCACTACAAAGCAGAAGCATTTAAACTAGCAAATGAAATGTTTTATATAGTTAATTATAGTCTATGTCGTGAATCGTGATCCTGTAGAGTAGCCTAAAAATCCGCAGTGTGCGTCACGTTTAATCCGATTCCTTACACGAATATTTCCAAGAGGGAGTTTAGAGACATTATCAAATTTTCCGAATTGAACATTATTTTATACGTAATACTAGATGTACCAAACCAAAGCTCTTTATTAAACAGCACTAATGTCTTGTAGATTGAGCACAATAGCTTAATAGATAGAGAATGAGGTCAAATAGCAGCCGTATAGACAAGTATTATTTAGGCATAATTTGTAACAGAGACTTACAGAGTAGTTTTTAGGACCTCTTTAAAGTGACCTTTTGTCCAGTTTACTGCAGTAAACTAACTCAAAACTTATGCGATGTCCTTTGTTTACAGGTTGGCTTTATCGGCGGCATCTGCCTTCCCTGCTACGACCTCCTGGTGCAGGTCCTGCCCAACACGTCGCCGATGCAGGAGCAGTGCGCGCACAACCTCAGCACGTGGAAGGGAAAGGCTGAGGCGAGGAAAGAGGAGGAGGAGAGGAAGGCAATGGAGGAGATGGAAGAGGAAGAAGAAGAGGTGAAAGAGGAAGAGCCTAAAGAAGGGGAAGCGGAGGAAGAGGACAAAGAAGAGGTCAAAGAGGAAGAGGAGCAGGTGGAGGGTAAAGAAGAGGCTAATGAAGAAGATGCTAAAGAAGAAGAGGAAAAGGAAGAAGAGCAAAAGGTAAGAATAATAGATTGCATCTCGAGACTAAAAAGAGATCCAACCTAATTACTTGCATCTAACTCGCTACTTTAATGCTCAAGCATGACTAATTTTTTTCACACTGCACTAGCATTGGTTGAAAACTGATATTTGCTCAATTTATTCATTGTAGCAAGGAATTCTACACTAGTGTATATTCCCGTAACAGAAACGTATCTCGACGGGTACATCGAACTACATTTGTTATGCTAAAACTTAATACTAATAACAATATCTGCTGCAGGACTGAGACATTCGCACCCAAAAGCCATACAACGGAGAGAAGAAACTACATTCGATGAAGCACATCGGAAACAAGGATAGCCGCTGATAACAACAATAATATTATACTTATAGGCATAAATAAAGTTGGTGAACAAACGCACACACTATAAAAGTTCTTGCATATAATCGTATCATTGCAAATTTGCAAAGATAACTGCTGATAAAACATATAGACAGAAATAAAGTTGGTGAACAAACGCACATATTAAGATTTGAGTTCTTTGCATATCATCGGGTTTTTATTTCGATCTCTCAAAAGAGTTTCAGATTAGTCGTGATGACTCAAAAATATAAACTTTTTCCGGGAGCTAAAATTGTTGCAGGAGTGAACGAGCTCATTATGCTGTTAAATGGGTTTGTCTCCTCCTTTAAGAATAACATAAATACTTAATTATTTGCTTTAAACTGGAGCGCTTAAGAGGTCTCCATGGCCTTTTCTCCTTCGGCCTTCTTCTCTCCTTCCTCCTCCTTAGGCTTGGGGAGCTTCCTGGGTCCATAGACAAGGAGGTAAGCGGTATGCCAGTCACCTAGAAAAATAGGGAACACATTAGCTTATTGGATGCATAGGAGTGCGAAGTTTAATAAAGGCCAATTTTAGGCTAAATGTCAAAAAAGGTTGAGATACGTCAAATATGTCATTGAAAGTCATGCCGTGGAATCCTGGAGTAAATATTTAATAGGTCCGGGATTTTAAGCGGATCCGGATCCACCTGGATCCCGCGGATACGGATCCAGCTACTCTTATGAAAAGAAAGGATCAACAGGAATCTACAGTATATGCAGTATGGCTCTTCCTCCACTAAATAGAAGCCTTGACAAGTTGATCTGATATGAAGAAGTTGTCTCCCTTACATGAACAAGCTTTTGCAAAGCAAAAAAAATTGGTTTATAATATTTAGACCCGAATCCGTAGAGGATCCAAAAATTTGACGGATCAGGATCTAGCTGGAAAATATAATTTATTTCAATTAATGTTTTGGTGCAATTGCAGAAGACGTACCCCTCTCGATAAAATTGGAATTTGATGAGATAGAGTAAAACTAAGGTTATTTTTGGATTTTTCAGCATATTTTACGGCGCGAGTGCCGTTCGTGGTCCGTAACGGGAAGTTTTTTATTTGGCTCCCGCAGGGCTAGGAAACCCTTTGTGTTCTAATTTTTGGGACCCGAAGGGCTAGGGAATGCCCCAGGATTAGGGTAGGTGCCCCGCAGGGCTAGGGCTCCTGCAGGGTTAGGGTATGGATGCATAATAGTGCTTTAGTGACACTGTCAGGTTAGGTTGGGTCAGGCAAATTAGCACTAAATTGAGCCATTTTTGACAGATCCTCAGTATAGTTTATAATTTAGGTAGAAAAGTCAAAATAGGCTTATTGAAGAGGCAATAGCATGAACAATATGTCCATGCATTAAAATTATGAAAAAGAATAAATCTTAGGCAATTTTGGCACTACGGACCACGAACGGCACTTGCCCCGAGCATCAGACATTAATCGAATAATTTATATCATTTCATTACGCAAAACACAGTTGAATTTTTGAAATGCTGTGATTCTGAATTTATGATTTGGTTATAGAACGGGATAGTCCCTACTTGGAGCCGACTCCATATCGTCTATTTCTATGGCCGAAATTTAAACGCAGTTTTAAAATTAGTTGGCCAACAATTAACTCTTGTTGCCTGTTGTAGGTAAAAAAAATCTTATAAACTTGTGCACCTGCATGGCACGGAAAAAAATACATCCAAAAAAACGATCGAAGCAAGAACGAACGAGATATATGATTTTTATGATTTAAAGGGAATTATTTATATAACTGAAGTGCACAAAACACATTTGAGTTTTCTTTAAGTGTAATTCCGAATTATACTGAATATATTATGCAGAGGAAAAATTACTTATTAAAAGCAAAGAAATTAGAAAATTGAGGCCAGTTCTTTGTGTTAAAATATATTATTATTATTATTTTTGGTGGGCTCAAACATACAATATCTGCCGAGTCGAATTTGGAGCATAAGGAAATGTACAGAGCTAGGCTTCCATAGAATTCAAACGTTAACTGTTTTATAAATATCATGAATCAAATACTTCTACAAAACTCCTGAGAATGGAATATTTCGAAAATAATAATGTTTCAAGGGGTTGGAAAGGAAAACTAATAAAAAAGCTTTTTAAGTGGTCAAGGATGAGAAACAATGCAAGATGTTCATCTAATTATCAAATCGTTTGTGCATCTGTTTAGCACGAGAAAAACTAAGTAATAGAGCGATGATGACTCAAGGACCGTAACCGTTCGACGTTAAAGGAAGAGCCAAACAATAAATATCATACAATTGCACTCAACACCTTTGAATTTTTGGGGAGAAAAAATATATACTTTTACTCGTTTATAGTGCTTTTAGTATTTTCCGGTTCTCATATTTAACTAATATTGGCTTGGAAATGATAACATGCCCTCTTTAAAACGACTGCTCGTGTTGCAGTCTGGAATTGTAGACAGACTGACCACGCGTGAGCTTGCGTTTATCGATTCTCACCCTTAATGCATATGAAGAAAAGGGGATTTGTATCGATGATGAAAGTTAATGTACTAATAAAAATCTGAACCTGGCTAGTTTTATTAGTCCACAGCATATGTGTAAATATCAGTAACCTATGCATTAGTTTGAGCATCAAAATTGTGTGCGTGGCACTTAATATTATCTAAACAGCACGACTTGAAAACATAATTAAATATCCTTAACGTCGCGTGTAAGATATATTTGTGATATAAATGAGATAATATACATGATTAAATCAAAGTTATAAAACTCAATGTTATAAAACTCAAAGTAAGAAAACTCAAAGTATGAAAACTCAAAGTAAGAAAACTCAAAGTATGAGAACTCAAAGTTATAAAACTCAATGTTATAAAACTCAATGTTATAAAACTCAGAGTAAGAAAACTCAAAGTATGAAAACTCAAAGTATGAAAACTCAATGTTATAAAACTCAAAGTATGAAAACTCAATGTTATAAAACTCAAAGTAAGAAAACTCAAAGCATGAGAACTCAAAGTATGAAACCTCAAAGTAAGAAACCTCAAAGTAAGAAAACTCAAAGTAAACATAAACTCAAAGTATGAAAACTCAAACTAAACATAAAACCCAAAGTTAACTCAAAGTTAAAAAAAAACTCAAAGTAAAATAATCAAATTAGTTTTTCCTTCTCTCACCTGCAATGAGCTCTTCATAGATGGCGGCATCCGACCTATCTGTGAGACACTTCATCATCATGACGACGGGCACAAAGAACAACTCCTTGCCAATGTTGAACATGAACCGCGCCGTGCCGGTCGTCACAAAGTGAAGCACATTCTTCACGGTGGTGAGGTCGGGCTTGCCGCACTCCAACATCACGCCCAGGTCAGAGAAGTTGCGACCTCTGTAAGGGAAGAGTATGATTAACATTACTGGGTATAATTATTATTAAATATATAGTGTTATACACAATTCCTTAATGAAAGAAATGTTTTTGAGGTTTTTTTCAAGTAAGCTCAGCTCTGTATAATAAAAAAAAACAGATTTATATCCCGCACCTTTTCATGACGGTATTTGAATTATTCGTGTAATAAGGGAGCTTTTAAAAGTGTTTAGATTTAAAGTTTTTTGCTTTCCTGTTTGTCCACGACGGCCTCTGCATGGCGACCGGGTAATTCCGTCTTGTGGTCTGCAGCATCCGGATGATTCGCTCGTGCCCGCCGACGATGAAGTAGCCGCCCCATTCGTGCTCGTGCTCGCCGTGCGAGATGAGGTCGGCAGGAGAGAGGCCTGGAAACAGTGGTAAAATGGCAATTAAGATGGTTGAAATCGCAAAAAGGTTTAAGTTTGTTCCCCAAAGTAATCATGGTTTTATGCGCCACGAAAGAGCAACACTACACTCCTGTAATTTTTCCATATTTAGTAGTAACGTCTTTGAGTTTATCTTTACAAGAGGGATACTTCAATCTCAGTGGTTAATCCAATTCCAGGAAGTCCGGTCGAAGGCTAGGTTTAAAATTAAAATATTCAAAAGTGAGTTCCCTACCTCCCAGGTTGCACGCATCTGATCTGAGCATGATTGGCACATTTCCCAGCGACTTCTCCATGGGCGCCTTCCAGACATTGTTGACTGAGTAGTCAAAGCGGATGGTGCAGCGACCCTTGTACGAAGTGCCGCGTTGACGAGACTCGGTCGGGTAGACCTAGAAAATAACAATAATTTAATGAAGCTTAAAGATGGCTTCCCAGTTCCCACAAACCGAAGCTGCCAGGCTGGTTAATTCAATTTAACCTTTAGAAACTTGTAAACACCTTTAAGTAAATATTCCAGTGCACAATGTGATGGGATATTAAGTTTTATTTTTTATTATGATGAAAACGATTCCAGTCTGGTCTTTAATTAATATGTATTAATTGCAATAAAGTAATTTTAAACCATAATTACCTCTGAATTGGTGACCTTCGATCCACTTGCCACCGTCGGCTTGTCAATCCAGCAGTCGAGGATTCGGATTTTGATTTCCTCATCGTTGGACGGAATTTTGAACTGAATGGGGTCGAGGTCTTGAACGGCATATTGGAGACCTAAAAGGGGAGCATTGATTATAATCGGAAGTATGCACAACCAATATAAAACACCTTAATGCCAATTCGATAGCAGGGGCCAACACCCGAAATACGCAAATTTTGCACCTGGCCTCGGTTGATAAAGCGTTATTCCTTGTCAGGTAAAAAATTTTAATAAGAAAATAGTGTTGTTTGCCTGGTAGGCAGTGGTAGCTACAATGTAGCAAACTTTTAAGTTAAAAATCAACCGTTCGAGCTAGTTTTGAGGCAGACGGAGCTCTCTGTTGATGCACTCTGTCCTCTCTCTACCTTGTTGCAGCATGTAATTGAAGCTCTGGACGTGCGGCCTCCCGAGCGACGCCAGCGCCTCGTTGCACTCCTTGGCGGGCACGCCGTAGTCGGGCGCCGTCAGGTTGGACAGGGAAGGGCTCTGCGGGTAACAGAGGGCAGGATGGGGCACGGAAGAGGAGGGCAATGCCCGGGGCAGGGGAGCGCCCTCGCCGGGGGAAGGGGAAGGCGCCATTGAAGTACGTAACACAATAATTGCCTGTAATCACTTAATTAAGGAATACTTTGGAATAATTAAGGCTTCACTGCACGTGTGTTTGTTATGATCGCTACATGTGCAAGTTTGGTAGAGAAGGGATGACGGAATTCATATAAAAGACCAAAATGGGACATTAAGTAGTTCTTTTTAGAAGATAACTGACAACATTTTTAATCCTTGTTAATAAAATTAACTTAAGATTTTTTTTTTTATTTTTCAGATAAAATGAAAAGTTAAAATATTAACACAAACGTGCTTATTTAAGAACCGAGTGCGTTTATTAAAGGAAGTTTTACAAGTTGGCGCTGAATATAGAAGGAAAAAGAGAGGTTGAGTGAGTTCTGTAAGGAAGAATTGCGCAAGAATGTTAAAAAAATTAAAAAAATATATAACATTTTTTATAAACTTTATGTAGTTTGATAATTGAAGAAATCCTTTAAATATCATTATACGCAAGGATGAGGATATAATCTTTGATGCAAGCAAGTACAGAATGCAACCTTTTATAGCTAAGCTCTCGTAATCCCCTCATGCATAAGCAAATGTTAATTAACTACGTACAACGCATAAAATATGAACATTCAAATAATTCTATATTTCGTGTGACCATTCCATATATTATTGTATCATATTAACAATATAAAATAGTTGCATATTTTTGATGTACCCGGTATGCCATATGGCATGTCAATAATTATATTTCATAATAGTATTCCTTTTTCAGCATTCTTCCAAGCTTATTTCATATTGCACTTAACATTAGGAACTTAAGCAATATCCAGTTATATTTTTTGATGAGGGACAATTATACTTAAGCACTTGCCACATGCATTGGGCAGGTTTTATAATTTTTTTATACTTGAACTCTTGAAGAGCTATCCAGGAATACCATCTGTGACATAGTTCAAGAATATATGTTTTGCATAGGAATTGAAAATTCCATTTCATGTTTTGTATGTTCCTTGAGGAGCCACATTGTAAACTGACATTCAACTATCGAGACAGCTTGCTAGCATTCAGTAAATATTATAGTCTCGAGCATTCAATAGTATTCCCCGGGCTCCCCTCAACACCTCTTGCTGTGCCTCTTCCACACCGGCGCCGCCATTGGCTGCCCCTCGTCCACCCTCACCACACTAATCCTCTCATCCCGAACTCCCTTTGCATTGTAGAACCGGAGCAGCTCTTGAATCGCGCGCTCCTCCGTCTGAGTCGCCTCGAGGCTCTTGGACGCCGCCTTGGTCAGATTCGCGGTCTGGACGGCCTCGGCGGTGAGAATGTCCTTGAACGAATCCCGGTTTGCGGTTAAAGCCATTGGCTCAGAGACCACAGTGCTCGTATCCAGCTTCTTCCAGGGGTTACTAGGTGCAGATGTTGCCATCGTTGTCGATCCCTCATCGTCTGTAAAACTCAGCTGGCGCCAGGAAGCCTTCTTAACCCGTCCTTTCGTTGCCGGGGCTGCATCTTTATTCCCGGTCCGCGTCTTCTGCCCTTGCATAATCTCTGTAAACGAGACACTGGGCGAACCAGCCATGACACCGTTACTGTCCACGCTATCATTGTTCATGTTGCTCTCCCAGCCGTGCCATTGCCTCGACGGCGTCGCGGTCGCAATCGGCTCGCTCACTTGCCGCTGCAGCTGCTCCTGCTCACGCTTCCGCTGCTTCTGACTCTTCTTTGCAAACTTCTTTGCACTGTTTGCATTGTTATTCTGCTCCTTCTTCATTGGCGTCGACGCAAAGAACGACGCAAGGAAGTCTCCGTTCCCTTCCGGCTTCACAGGCAGCACTGGACCTCTGGCAGAGTCATCGTCAGGCTCGACAAAGTTCGGTTTCTCCTCAAAGTCAAAGTCATCGAGTGACAAATGGTCGTCGTCGTCAAAATCGTCCACAGGGTTGCTGCTACTGCTGCTATCACTGCCTGTAGAGCTGGCACTTGACCTCCGACGTCGTCTACTAGACGATGATACACTGCTCGTCTTCTTCCGATGGCTGCTATTATGCCCTTGGCAAGACCTTGCGAACTCTTTCACAGCCTCTTCCTCTGCAAGAATCTCCTCTACGGTCATCGGGTGAGCAGAGGTGAACTGTTGCATGTCCTCGCTGACGGGGTGTGATAGCGGCTTCCTTTTGCCCATGCCAGGCACGACTTGCTTGTAATACGCAGTCAGCTTGTCCAGGCACTCCTCATCTAACGTAGCCAGCGTCTTGCCCTCCAAGACGCATGCCAGGTTGAGCGATATGAACTCGAGGCAGCTCCGTTCCAGCTGGCCAGCACCGTAGCTCACGGAGAACTGCAACATTTCAGCGGCGTTCTTCAGCGTGAGCAATTGCGCCAATTGCCGCTCGCACAGTTGTATCAAACGGGGTAGAAGGAGTTGATCCGCTGTCACGAGAACGTTGCTCACGAGCTCCATGTCGTCAGCACTGCCTGCGGTCGAGGATATCGTCGGGGCATCGTCCCTATAGAGGAACTCTAGAACCACACGGAGCACTTTGGTCGGCACCGGTAGGGTCAGCCTCGCAGCGCCACCTTCACTAAACCCGGCACAAAACATTCCCCGGAAATAGTCTGACCGAGCGGCCAAGACGCATCGATGTGCGAGCAGCTCACTGCCATCGTCCGTTACAATGGTGACGTCTGACAGCTCAGGAAGGCTCTTGCGGCTAAAGCATGGCTGCGGTTTGTGCTTCCAGCCAGGGTTCGTCTTTGGGCTGATCACACCCAGCTGGTTCATTTTGACATTATCCAGCGCTTTGACAAGACCAAACAGCTCCAGCTCCTTCGCAACTTCTGTCAGTATCATGAGGTCATTCCTTGCAACAGTCGCTTGTTCTTTAGCCACCGGGGGCACCTTCTTTTTAGCATTCTTTGCATGCACCTGGAATGCCGACACCGAGTCCGGATCACCGCCCGGAATGATATTCACCCCGTTCTTGTCGTTCTCCTCAATGATATCACAGTTCGGAACGCTATCAAACTTGACTTTACACTCTCCAACCTTTAGAAAGTCACACGACCTTGTATACGCATACAACATGATCTGCTCAAACACCTTCGGATCCTTGACCACCCCGGACAAGTCAACCTCGGACGAATCTACGCCCCGTTTCGCCACGAGCATATTGGATAGTTTATCACTAGCACTGGCAACGATGTATCGATGCGCTGCAAACCGCCGATCGCCGATTGTAAACACGACGTCTGCCAGCGGGTCAATGATCTCGTCGCTTTCCTCGTGGAATGTTTGTAGGTCGGTGACCATGGTGGAGGCGTCCACTTCGGGCACGTCGACGCAGCTCGTGTTGGGCTGGATTTGGATCACGGCAAAGTTCTTGCCTTTGGGGTCGCAGGCGGAGGCGACGCCGCGGAAGAGGCCTGGAAGGGAAAAAGGCACTTTATACCTAAAACCATACTTAAGCTCTGGGCATAGACGGTAGTAATATATAATAACAACTTATTACTTCCGTCTATGGCTCTGGGGGACAAATTATGACATAGCTTATGGTTCTTTGAAAGTTCACTTAAGCAAATTGTATAATAAAATATGTTCATTAGGACAAGTTCCACGGATAAATAATACTCAAAATCATGAAATTCGAGACACAGACTAAAGTCAAAATACAATCCTTGAGAAGCAAGTTAGATTTGTATATATAACATACCAACAGTACAGTACTTCTATTACAAATACTCAAAACACATTCCAATCAAATATGCTCAAAAACATTCCTTGATAATAAAAAAGATGCTCAAACAGATTCCTTGAAGAAAAAGTTTTTAAATAATATAAGTATGCTTCTCACGAAAAAACTTTCAAAAACCTTTGATTTTTTTATAATTATCTTTGAAAGTTATCGTTTGAGAAATGTCTTTGAGAATTATCTTCGAATTGTCTTTTAGAATAAATAATTTCATTCTATTTTATTCTCCAATAAGCTTTTTTTACCTGGCAGCCGCTTCATCCTGATGTAATCCAAGTTTATCTTCTCCACCTCTTTCGTCAGATCACTCTTGTTCTTCTTCTTTTCCTCCTCCGCCGCCGCGTCCCCATTTGCCACGCTGACCAACTTCTTTCCCTTGTGATGGACGCCCTCATAGCAGAGACCGTTCAGGGCCACGAGGAGCAGGTTTGAAGGGCTGGCGCTGAAGTCGGAGAACAGGGCGGTGCTGGTGCAGGGCACGAGGCCGCCCGACCGTTGTTGCTCTTCCCAGACGAGGAGTTTGCCGAGGCGGGTCAGGAGGAACACCTGATAAAAATGTAATCAAGTTAGAAAAACGTAATCAAGTCAAAGATTTTCCAGCTGATGCAGCTCATCAATAAAAAAATTAAAGGGATTAAACGATAAAAATACTCAAAATACATTCCTTTACAACGGTAGTTCTTAAAAACTTGTAATGAAAAATATATGTTAAATGCATGGCATTACTTAACATAACTAAAAATATACTAACGATGACTTCATTTTTTTTA
>LR138662.1:0-11246 GCA_900659605.1 Tisbe holothuriae | reverse complement strand
CACAGCATCCCTGATAAAGGAAAGAGTGCTATTCCGGACAGACAGCCCAGCTAGGGCAAGGAGGAGGTGGATTCGCCTAGTAACCTCTTTAAATATGAGTCCTGCATTATTTTCAGGGGTCTTTGCTTGGTAATTTTTCCTTCGTCAAGTTATGTACTACGTTCTGTTAAAATGTACAGATGTAAATGTAATTTGGTCAATACGTTATTAAGATAAATATAAACTGAATGTGAAGTCAAAATGAAATTTATTTAGATATGCATTTACCACCTTCCTTACACACTTAAGTTTTGGAATATTCATGTCAACATCGTCCCTGTGACGTGATCTGTTTACATATGGCCAAGAGAAGAAAGAGGGTTGACTTAAGTGATCATTTTTTTGCTGAAAAAAAAAAACTACTTAGCAGCTTTGCTATCTGAGAAATGTAATTGCCTTATTGCTTTGCTCCATTGTAATTTTGCAACGTACCAATTAGCTACTAACATTAATTTATTTTTAATTAAAGCCTAATTAGCCGTGCGTTAGAAGGTTAGATTGGTTTAATAGCAAGAGAGCGCCAGTAAATATATTGCATCCCTGTGATCAGACTCGGAAAAAATGATCACGGCATGCTCAGTGCACTCAGCTTTAGTACATAGAGACTGAGCCTTGCCTGGCTAGCATAAATGCACGACTTCTTTTACAGAGGACATTAGATTCGCCCCACTAGAGGGAGCTGTTCCACTACTCAGGCCTACTGAGTACTCAGCTATGACTCATCTAAGGGATGCGTAATCATTGGTATATCAGCCGAGAATTTTCCCGCGAAATGAATCAGGGCGGACATTAAAAAAGGAAGCTCCCTTCATAGTGTACCACTTTACTTTAAACCTTAAGAAGGTTGTTGCTTCTTCCCACTTTTAACATGCATAACGAATTCCTAGCGAAGGATCACTTCATTATTGGTTCTCTGGCCTGGTACTTGTCTTCCCTCGTTGGCTCGTTCCCTGTCCTCCCTCGCTCCTAGATCCTAGATCCTAGATCCTAGATTCTGCTCCTCCTTTCTGTCGTCCCTCTCCCTTCCCTTCAAAGCCCTTGTTCTCAGCTTCTCACAGAAGTTCTCAGTACCGTTCTCCTCCAAGCAACGCAAAGTCTCGATACTCTCGAAATAATCGGCGAAAATCAGGCATTGGACGATTTGGATTCCAGCTTGACCTCCCTTGCTATTCCGGGTTGACATCCTCGAAGCAGTCCTGGCATTTGGCATCTGGCATTGCTTCCATTCCTCCGTCACCGCCGTCACGTGACCTCCCCTCTTCACCCTTGAGAACAACCCCTTCGGGCTTCGAGGCTTCACCATGTCGGTAAGAGCTAACGCTATAATTGGGATTCAAGAGCTTTCTCCAGTCGTGGGCAAAAGTCAACGTTGACGTGTCCGTTTTCTGTTCCAGGATCCGCGCTCAAGCCGCTCGTCCACCCGCGGCTCCCGCGAGGCTGAGCCTGCCACTCCGGCCTCTCCAGCCACCCCTGCCACGCCAGCCACGCCCAGCAGCCGTCGCGGGGGCGTTCGCGGCCAGTTGGGTGCCTCTCGCCGCGGCGATGGCGGACTGGACCTGGATGCGCTGGCGTCTTCTCCGGGCAGAGATCTGCCCCCATTCGAGGACGAAGCCCATCTCGACGATGGTAAGAGTAACAAAGGGGATCAAGGACAGTCGAATCACTCGAATGGAATATTACGTGTAGTTAGTTTTGTTTTTATGTCTCGGTAGAAACCAAGATAAGTTTGGCGTAGGCAGTGATCAATACAATACTACTTAGGTACTTTACTGATCACTGGGCGAAGACAAAGACCGTTAAAACACGTTCCCAATTAGCTAGATTAGACAAATTGCTAGCTACAACGCTTCAGATAATGGAACCGAGAAGTAAGAACACTGATTCGTGCAAATTTGGGTGCAATTGCAGAATATGTACTCCTCCTGATAAAATCAGAACTTGTTGAGATAGAGTGAAACTAAGGTTAGTTTTGGATTTTTCAGCATATTTTAAATTATATTACCAAGTGTCAATTTACTTTGACATCATTTAGTAGCATTAAAGCCATGTCAAATTTGACCCACCAGCAAAATAAACATATTTCTAGAGCTAATTTGCCTTACCCAACCTAATCTAGCATTATGACAAGAATGCAGTTTTCCTCATATTTACCTAGCCCTGCGGGAGCCCTAGCCCTGCAGGGCACCTAACCTAAGCCAATACATTGCCCCCAAACCCCTAACCTAGCCCTGTGAGGCTGTTTGAGACATGACAGTAAGCATATTTGAGAATACATAAATAAGCAGTTTTGGGGGCAAAAGTCTTGAATACTCAAGTTCCACCATATTTCTGTCACAATATGTAAAATTGGCGGAAAAACACAGTAGAACCATTATTTTTGCTCTAAACGTGGGTATTTCACTTTTATCGACAGGGGTACGTCTTCTGCAATTGCACCCAAATATGGAATAGCCCAGTGTCATTTTTGCCGTTTACTTATTTGCATCAACCCATTTTTTTCGAATGTTCCAAGTGTTCCATTCAAACTCTTTGGCCTGGATCTAGTATTGTCCCGGCGTGTGTCTTCCTATGTGTCTTCCCACATGTGCATATGACTCGCTGCTACTCTTTGAAGCACTAATAGATAGGTTCCCTGCAGGGTTAGGTGCCCCGCTTGGCTAGGGCACCAAAGGGAATCAATAATTCAAATCAATGTTAGGTTGGGTCAGGCAAGTTAGCATTATATAATTTACAAAAAGTGCCCTACAGGGTGAGGTGCCCTGCATGATTAAGTGTCCTCACATTTTAGGTGCCCCACAGGGCTAGGGCTCCAATTATACAATGTTAGGTTGACACGGGCAAGTTAAATCTAAAGTCCCGTGCATGTGAAAATTGATATCCTACTAGGCTCATGAATAGGTGCCCTAAAGGACCTAGGTGCCCAAGACTGCAAATGTCATAAATATGAAATGATTAAAAAACAGAATAACGATTCAGGGTGCCGGAGCCCAAATTTTAAAAATGTTTATGCGCGCGCACACGTATACCGGTATACGTATGCGCGCGCATAAATCTGCCTGAGCTAGGTGGTGTGCGAGCAGTGCGCGCAGACGTGTGGGTGGGTGTGCGCGCGCATAAACTTTTTTTAAAATTCGGGCTCGGGACAATACTAGATTTGGTCCAACCAGTCTCTCCTTGCAGATGGTGTCGATGACGAGCCCGACGATGGCGAGGAACTGTTCGGCGAGCATATGGAACGAGACTACCGCGCCATGCCAGCCTTGGACAGGTACGATCCCAACCTGCTGGATGATGATGCCGACCTTGATGGGCTCAGCGAGGGCGAGAGAGCAGCTGCGGAGGCCGAGATGCGCCGCCGGGACCGCGCCGAGGGCCGTTCCAGGGGAAACCTGCGCAGAGGGCTCATCTACGACAGCGAGGATGACGAGGATGAGGACGAGCCCCGGGCGCGCCGCAGAAGGCTCGCCGAGAGGGCTGCCGAGGGAGACGCGGAGGACGCAATGGATACTGGCGAGGGCTTGGTCGAGTCCATCGAAAACCTGGAAGACACCCGCGGCCGTCCCGTCCGCGAGTACGTTGTACAGCTGGGTCCCCGGACCGAATGCGCCAACAGATTCAAGAACTTCCTCCGTACCTACGTGGACGCCAAGGGCCACAACCTGTACAAGGAGAAGATCAGGCAGATGTGCGAGGAGAACAGGTCCAGCTTCGAGGTTGACTACAATATCCTGGCCTCCGAGTGTTCTGTCCTGGCGTATTTCCTCCCCGAGGCTCCCACCGAGGTGCTGCAAATCTTTGACGAGGCTGCCAAGAGCGTCGTGCTGTCCATGTTCCCTCAGTACGAGCGTATTTCGAAAGAGATTCACGTGCGCATCTCTGACCTTCCCTTGGAGGAGGAGCTGCGTTCACTGCGCCAGCTGCACCTCAACCAACTCATTAGGACCTCAGGCGTTGTAACGGCCTCCACTGGCGTCCTGCCGCAGCTTTCCATTATCAAGTACAACTGCAACAAGTGTAGCTATGTGCTTGGCCCATTCGTACAGAACCAGAACCAAGAGGTGCGCCCTGGAACCTGTCCAGAGTGTCAGAGCCAGGGTCCGTTTGAGATTAACATGGAGCAGACGCTGTACAAGAATTATCAGCGCCTTACGATCCAAGAGAGCCCTGGAAAGGTAGCCGCTGGGCGCCTGCCCCGCTCCAAAGACGTCATCGTGCTGGGTGACCTCTGCGATACCGCCAAGCCTGGCGATGAGCTCGAACTGACCGGAATCTACTCCAACAGCTACGATGGCTCTCTCAATACGAAGCAGGGCTTCCCCGTCTTTGCCACCGTCATCATGGCTAACCATATTCTCGTCAAAGACGAGCGCAACGCGGCAAAGTCGCTCACGGACGAAGATATTAAGGACATCAATGCCCTCAGCAAGGATGAGCGCATCGGCGAGAGGATCATCGCCTCCATTGCCCCCTCCGTCTTCGGTCACGAGGATATTAAGCGCGGCCTGGCGCTCGCACTCTTCGGGGGAATGGCCAAGGACAAGTCTGACAAGCACCGCGTCAGGGGAGACCTCAACGTCCTACTCTGCGGTGACCCGGGTACTGCCAAGTCTCAGTTCCTCAAGTACATTGAGAAGTTGGCCCCGCGGGCAGTTTTCACCACTGGGCAGGGTGCCTCTGCCGTCGGTCTTACTGCTTATGTGCAGCGCTCACCCATGACGAAGGAGTGGACCCTGGAAGCTGGAGCACTCGTGCTGGCCGATAAGGGTGTCTGTCTCATCGACGAGTTTGACAAGATGAACGATCAGGACCGAACCTCGATTCACGAGGCCATGGAGCAGCAGACCATCTCCATCTCTAAGGCGGGCATCGTAACGACTCTAAAGGCGCGTTGCTCAGTCATTGCTGCCGCCAACCCCATCGGCGGGCGTTACGACCCCAGCATGACGTTTGCCGAGAATGTGGACCTCACTGAGCCCATCCTGTCTCGATTTGATGTTCTCTGTGTGGTTCGCGACACTGTGGACCCAGTGGTCGATGAACACCTAGCTCGCTTTGTGGTCACTTCGCACATGCGGAGCCACCCAATGGCTAATGAGGAGGATCGCTCTCTCATGGAGCGGGTGGAGAGCAGCTTGAGCGCCACCACAAATCTCTCCGGCGCCGAGCAGATTCCGCAGGACCTGCTCAAAAAGTACCTTCTGTACGCTCGCGAGCGGATCCACCCCAAGCTCCACCAGATGGATCAGGACAAGGTTGCCAAGATGTACTCTGACCTCCGTCGGGAGTCTATGGCGACCGGCTCGGTGCCCATCACGGTGCGTCACATCGAGAGCATGATTCGAATTGCCGAGGCCAACGCCAAGATTCACCTGCGCGAGTTTGTGCACGAGGACGACGTGAACATGGCCATGAGAGTCATGCTCGAGTCGTTTATCGACACGCAGAAGTTCTCCGTAATGAAGAGCATGCGCAAGAGCTTTGCTCGCTACCTCACCTACAAGAGAGACAACAACGAGCTGCTGCTCTTCATCCTCCGCCAGCTGACGCAGGAGACTGCCACCTACATGCGCAACCGGTACGGCACGGATCAAGACGTCATTGAGGTATCGGAGGGGGACCTTCTGGACAAGGCGAAGCACCTCAAGATTCAGAACCTGCAGCCTTTCTTCCAGAGCGAGATGTTCAAGGGAAACAACTACAACTACGACGCGAAGAGAAAGCTCATCACGATGGCTATGTAATTAATATTTTCTGTCCGTCTTCTTTTATTCTACTACTGTTCTAAAATATTTTCTTATGCAAGGTACAAATAATATAATTACAAGTTACAAGTAAATGTTAACAAGGCCAGACTATGTCCATGCATGTCCAAGTTATATTGCGATAACATTGCTCTCTACGTGATGGGCCCTTTAAAAGTCAAATCCATTCGGATCATTCCGTAAGCTAAGTACCAATTTATTGGCCTAATTTGCATTGACTTGACTTTCCTTGCGGGGAAGCTCTCCGAGTCTCCAGTGTTTGATCGATAAAGAATTTCACTCTTATTCCCTTGGCGCAGACATTTTTCCTTCGGCTGCAAATGAATGTATTTACCCCAGAATAACACTTCTAGTGTACGTGATTAAAAAATTCTTCTCTATTTACAATTTTTTGTGCTCTTCTCATATCTGCTCTCATTACATTCACGATCGTTCCACATTTTCTTTAATCTGACTCGTGAGCCACTCGACCCCCTCATGCAGTCCCTCTCCCGACACCGCATTGCTGGCGCAGATATGCCACGGCTTATCCATGATCCGCTCCAGGCCGAGGTTCTGAGAGACCTTGACGCTACTCATGGCCTCGCGGACGTCCATTTTGTTGGCGAAAAACAGGATAGGAATTTTGCGTGGCTTGATGTCTGGGTGTTGCAGGAGCATGTCCAGTTCGTCCTTAGCCACCACCATTCGTAACTTGTCCGAGGAGTCTACCACGAAGACGATGCCCTGGCACTCTTTGTAGTAGTGCTCCCAGAGGTTGCGGTAGCGGCCTTGACCAGACATGTCAAAGGCGGTGAAACCCACATTGCGATCTGGATACAGGAAAAAGGTTAAGATACACTAAACGGTCTTCATTGTATTTGCATGCCCTCCAAAACACTTCTGTGCTCTCGCCTGAATAAAGCACAGGGAACAGGAGGGAAGAGCATGAAAATATTAAATCTGCTGAAGATGTTAACAAAAGTGCTTTCGAACAGTGCGTATAAAAATGTCTGAAGTAATACATTCTCAATGCTACAAAAGTTATTATTTGTTACTTCACCAAAAACGACTGCTAACCTCTGGTCTTTTTCTCCACTTTAACGTTAGGATCCTGTGCTAGCACGAGGACGAGTGCCATTCCGTTCTGCGCCATGGGTAACTCCAGAGGATCGTCCGCGGCACCGCCGCTGGCCTTGTGAGCCAACGCATTACTGACCTTTGGATTGTCCAGAAAAGGCTGTCCTGGCACCCAGCGAGCTCCGAGCTTCTTCTTTCCCATGGAGAAGAAAAGGGAGAGAAGTCGACAGAGAAAGGGCAGGTAGACCTGACTAGGATGGTCACCAACAGATTGGTTTAGACCTTTTCACGACTTATTGATCACTCAAGCAGAATAACGGACCGTAGAACAGCTCTGCGTCCTTCGATGGGGAGATAATCTCACAGAGGAGACGCAAAATAATAGACGGCAGTAAGGTAGGGAAGAGTGGTAATTCCACGTGGATGAGGAGAGCTCTTTCTGTTAACAGCACTGAATAACTGGCTTCTACCCGTATTTAATTTCATCGACCAAAAGTGCGTCTTTCAAGTTTGGCAGATAAACTAGGAATGGAGGCGGGAACACGCAGAAACCACCAAGTCAAGAAAGTCATGCGACGCCTAGAAAGATCAACTCAACAAAACAAGAGAAAGCAGGAGGAGGAGGACGCTGGAAATCGGGCGCAACCACTCGCTCGCTGCAGAAGCCGAGAAAATTGTGTGCCAAGTCTCATTGGAAAGTGAGTGCTGGCCACATGTAGCCAGCAAAGATCTCACAGTTCAAACGACCGGCATCGTGAAGAAGGCAGCAGGCGTATCTAGTGGGACTTGCTGGAGCCTTGAGGGATCTATTTTTGTTTCCGTCGTTCACTGAAAGGAGGAAAAGGGCTTCTAGGATAACCTTGTTTGGCGACTCGTTGCTGCCGTTTTCCAACAAGTATAGAGGGACAAAAACCCGACAGGGAAATGCGTGTTTAGCCTTAAACGAAGGGTACGGGACCTTCTGCCGCTCGGTCTACACCAATGAACGGAAGGAGGGGGAGAATTCTCCCGAGTGAGCTGCTCCAAGTTTAATATATCTCATTGTACATTTTGCGCAAAACAGTTAAGTTTAAGTGCCCCTTTGCTACCAAAGAAGAATTCCATATATTGACAGCGAGTTACGCCTGCTTTTACTCTAGAGAACAAGAATCATGAGCAGTCATATTTGTAACTCTTTCTCTCTGGCCTAGATGTGATTTATTGGATATATCACTGTCCAAGAACCACATGAGGAAAAACCTACGTCATGTTGCTAAATTAAAACTATTTAGCAACGACTTCCAAATATACATCAAATGAGGCCTTCGGTAGTATCATTTAAAAAAACCGTAAGGCATAGAAGGGTACCCAAAATCTAAAAGAAAAATTTCGAGATAAGTAAAAAATTAGTTGCTGGTGCAAACACTGCCTATGCCCTTGGGATATTTATTAAGTATTTCATTTGCTTACTTCCTTGTTAACGAAACTGAATGGAACCTTAACATCACAATTTTGAATTACAGTCTCAAGAGTATTAAATAATTGGCCTAATAACCCGTCACTGCATATATTAAAGGATCAGTAATAAAACTACTGTGCAATGTGCTGTACCAAGAAAGCCTAAAGTAAATTATTTTCATATTTCCTTCGGCTGTATCAAGGTGTAGAGTGCAAGTAACTAATGCAAATGTAAAATAATACAAAAGTAGGTGCTGTTCAAGTGATTCCATGGCCTGTAGAAACCTGAGTCCAACTATTAAAAAACTCAAAGGTCTTCCTTTGAGCCAAAGGAAGAACTTAAGCCAGAATACTCTTTCCTCATTGGCTGAATCCAGTCTTAAGTTCTTCCTTTGCGCTAAGGAAGTGCTTTGAGTTTTTTAATAGTTGGACTCTGGTCTTCTGAGCGAGAAGGAGGGCAATCAGGGCATTTTGACGCCAAAAAACTTGGGCAGCAAGAAAAAAGGAAGATAGTTTTCAACTCAGTTGCCCAATGAACATCGCACTGCACTCAGCAGTTTCTCTCCCATTTTCCCTGCTGCCCATCTTCAGATGTTGCTCAAGTTCTAGCGCGGGAAATTCGAACCGTATTTCTCCGGAAGGACCAGGTTTCTACTGGCCATGTGTGATCCTAAGTAAAAGAGACGAACACAAAAACCAGTTGTTTCCCTACTTTTAAACTTTTCCACATTGAAGCCGACTGTTGGAACAATCTCATTATTCTTTTGCTCTTCTGGCTTGAAATGGTTTAAGACCGTGGATTTGCCCGAATTGTCCAGGCCGACAACGAGCACATTGCACTCCCGCTTGCGAATACCAAGAATGTTGGCAAGTTTGTCGAACAACCCCATCGCTTTCTCTGGAATGGAATATTAGGGGATATTAAATTAGTTTGAGGAAAAGAAAGATTGCATTATTTTAGTTAAAATATTATTTCCGTCGATAATTTTTCTTCAATAAAACATTTCTTATTAATTTAATCCTCGTCTCTTTTTCCTTCTTCTTGCTCATCATGTGAACAGTTTTTCCGTGGCCTTGTTGATGTCCCATGAGCATGAGCTGAGCGCCACTCTGGCCGCGCTCTCCGACACGCCCATGTCCTTGAGCTTCTTCAGCATGGCGTCGAACTCGGCATTGACGTACTGGCCACCCGCAAACACTTTGGCCCAGTGGCGCGCCGTCGCCTTGAACATGGCGGGGTTGTCCACGTACTGTCGGGCCACCACCGCATCCTGGGGATCGTCCGGCTCCGGCGCGGCCAGCAGCGCCTGTAGGGACAAGAGCACGGTGCGGAGAGTCATGGCGGCCGCCCACTGATCCTTGAGGATGTCGAGGCAGATGGCGCCGGTCACAGAGCTGATGTTGGGGTGCCAGATGTGCGTGACGAAGCGCACCTTGGGCGGGTTGAAGGGGTACGAGTCGGGGATCTTGATCTCGAGGTGATACGTGCCCCCCTCGTACGGGGTCTCCGGAGGGCCCTTGATGGTGCCCTTCAGCTCGGTGAGGTCGTCATTGACGAGGTGCAGCTCCACTCCGGATTGCGCCACTTCGGCGCTCTTCACGACCTCCTTGAACTCGCGTTGCACTCGCTGCTGGGCGATGTTCGACATGGCGACAACGAGGGATCACTCAATTATGTACAAAAACGCAAAGCTTAAATGATAAAGGAGGGCCTAGGGGAGACCGCTGACCGCCGGAGACAGACGCACGCCGATCGGATCGAGGGCTGCCTTCGCTTTTGGAAACTGCACAAAGTCGCCTTCCGGAATTCCGCAGTGCAGTTACTACTGCAGTAGCCGGCAAGAGCGGCGGGGACTGGAGCCTTCTCCGGCCACGAAGGAAGCGCTTCAACCGTGCCAACGAAAGGAACGATGTTGTGCAGAAAGAGCAACAATTTGTTTGCTAAAAGACGGGCCTCGAAAGGTCTCGTTGCGCGTTGGGGTCCTCGTTGGACACGTCTACCTCCGCCCTCCGGTTTAGACTTTGGGAGCTCCTTAGTCCTGACACTCTTCAGATTCGTGTTTTTGAAACCACAGACCACTGCCCTGTTTTACACAAGTCTATTACTCTATTAAGAGATTTCTTGAGAGCCCGATGAGTCGATGACTGCAAGGAGCCGCTCGGTAAGCCTCGGTTAGAAACTCAGCTTACCAGCTAGCTACGGCTGAGCTGCATTTGACAAAAAAAGTCAAACTGCCTTAGAAAGCAAGTGTCAGGGTTAACTGAATTCATTTTCTGGGCACATAATACTTAATTGGCGCTAAACTTCGATCGAATGTAAGTATGTTTTTACTCGGTCGATCGACCGAGTAAAAACATACTCAGGCAGATTGAATATAGGGGGCACCTTTTGCCGATTCACTCCATAACTATCTAGCAACCCTGGCGAGGACAGCTGAAAGTTGCGTGGACGAGGTACTCAAAGAACTTATATATATCAACGTATGATCAGAGAACCAAGGAGTTTTAAGTAAATATGGAGAGGTTGCTGCGGTAAAAATGAATGTTGTTCTATTGTTGTCCAATTTCAATGATCAGAGCAGAGAAACTCACCCCGAGAATTCCCTGAGCCTGAGTCCTCTGGCAGGGGTTGGCTCAAACAATGTGCAACATCGAAATAGGACAACATTTATTAACCTCCTTGATGTGCAACGACAGAACGGGACTCCACTGAGTGGTACATTCTACTTACGCGCCTCTAGCGATAAAACATATTGTATTTTGCTTTGACGCACCGGCAACCCAGATTCCCGGCGCGCCAAAGCAAAATACCATTAATGAAGTTCCCGTCATGCGCGATAGAGGCGCGCAAGTCGAATGTACCACTCCTCCACTGCGCTACAAGGCAGAAACGCAAAGGCGCCATTTTGTCAGAGGAGAGTCATCTAGTGGGGAGAGTATGAACCTGTT
>LR138661.1:13136-25987 GCA_900659605.1 Tisbe holothuriae | reverse complement strand
GTAAAGGGGGTTTAGTGTAAGGGAATGTTCCCATTATGATGTACCATTTTGTCCTTTGATATGGGTACGCTCGGGGGCGTCAGCTGGGTTATAGGGCTGCCAATTTGTGTTTGATCTGACAACTATCCAATAGAAATATATTCATAAAAATCATATGCAAAAATAATACAAATCAACACTAATTCAACAGCCATTTCCTTGTCAATTTCTATGAATGTACTGTATGCTGTTAGTGTTGTTCATAATGATTTCTTATGGAATATAAGAATAAATGAACAAACTGGCAACCCTACTCCCTAAATATCCCTCTGCAGCGATGTGAAGGTAATCACCCTCGTCTGATAAAAATAGAATTCTTCTTCTTCTTATCTCAAACTGCTTTCTTGCTCTTTCTTCTTTCCTTCACACTCACAAAGGAGAATTAGATTGCTCATCCATGCAAAAACCACCGTCGACTTATTCTGATTGGATTAATATGTCTTTTGCAGTCAGAAGCAACCCCTTGACTCTATTCTTCGCCCAACGAAACATGGTATATGACAACTCCCAGTTCCCACTTTATACATACAAGTTTGTACCGTAGCACACAAAGCACTTCGTTTGAAATGACGTACTTTAGTCAGTGTTTGATAGGGTATCGCCAACCCTTGCAAAGGTGAATTTCCTTTTGTGTTTAAAATACCCTCCCTTCTATTTTTCATGCTTTCTACAGGAGATCAAGGGGAGTAAAAGTCGATAGCAGCAGATACAATCCAAGTCTCTATTTTGAATGAACACACAAGTACAACAATGAAGAAATAAAGAGAGCGTGGGGAATGAAGAAGAAGTAAATGAGGAAGCTCTCAAGGGAGTTGAATTATTTTCGGTGGATCACACACATTTAAGACTATTTTTGGGGGTAAAATATGCACAAAATTGCTCTAACGTTCTAATTATTAACCTTAAAAAGTACCACATTTTATTGCAGTGTTCATATACGTAACTTCCATTATATTGGATCCAGTATATTCTCATCTAAGTCTGTGTCTATATCAGTAGACTACAACCTTCCACCCTCTAGCATCAACCCCATGGATAACCCCCAGCATATTAAGATCCCTCAGGCTACAAACTGATTATTATTAGGCTGCTCAGCTGAGAGAACAAAAGAGTATATAAAAAGGGGGGAGTATTAGTTGCAATGTCAGGACAGCCTCAGGCTATGTACTGATTTCTCATGTGTCTAGTTCTCTGTGATATAGGAGGAGGAGGATTAGCTCTGTTAACTCCCTGGGGAGATTATAAAAAAGATCTCTAATGATGAAGAAGGCTCCTCATCAGGAAAGGAGATAATTAATTGAAACAGTCATTATGAAGGGGACAAGTCTCAAAAGTCAAAGTGCTGTTAGATATATTTTATGCATTCACGCAACCTTACATTATTGAGATACCCGAGGTCATTTAGATGCGAATGTTATGCATATGCTTGAGTAATTATTGATGATAAAACCATTGCTATGATGTTTTTTTCTGCAGATATGCCAAGCATTTGTATGACTATGGTAGAATGGTGTTTACATAGCTCCCTATGTAGATGCATACAAAGACGGTCAAAATTTAATTTTGTGCATGATCAAAATTGTTTAATGTTAGGCATTTGTACCTCTCTTCTCTTTATTTGAGTAATACTGTATGATAATTACCCTCCATCATTTCCCTGGAATATCCATCATCATAATATTCTCCAAGCTTCACTCTGTTGGATCCTTGGACAATTCTACATAAAGCTTAAAACGAGACACAAAAATGTGAAAGCAATATCAATGCTAGAACGAGAAGAATTTCAAGGTTTTAAAGCTCTCCACCGACTACAATGAACCTGTAGTAATATTTATCAACAATGGTGTCAAACTTGGGCTATTTAATGATAATCATTCTAATAATATCAACATCATCCACATATTTTCATTGATGAATCAGCCACCAAGGGTGCACCTCTCTCAAAAAAAGACACAAAAACTCGGTCGTCGCGGCCTCAATATACTCGAATATGGCCTAGCCGGGGTTGACCTGAAGATGTAAAAAAATCTACAAGGCTGATGGCCGTCGTATATGCGAACATGGGGAGAGAGTGCCTAAAGCAATCGCTTTAAAGCGAGCTGCTGGACAATGTATACGACGGTGTTTAACCTCTCTCTTTTTTCTATTGGTCCAGCTAGGAGATGTGCTCTCTACACTCTCTCTCCTTAGCTAGATGCATCAGCTTACTCACATATCCTAGGATGGATTGTAATTAAGAGATAAGAGTACCCATTTGTGGAGCGAGTAAGCTATATACGAGTTTATTAATGTATGCCAGCATGTACAGCGTTGCTAGAGAAGATCCTATGTACTCATATTAGCACCTATGGTCAATATAAGTACCGTGTGAACTCTCTATAACCAAGGCTTATACACTTGTCCCAAGAGCTCTGTTCTCACACAGCATTCGGATGAATCATTCCTCCTGGAGGAGCACGATCTAAGAAGCAAAGGCCTCATCATCATGCACATATACGTCCATAACAGCGGCGGCGACGGCCTGCAGCTAGCTCTAAAAATCCAGAGGAATGTTCTTCTTACATGTTTTGCACGTTGATGGCCCAACGAAAAAAAATCTTGGGTGTCCTGAGGAGCTTTCTTGGCAGAAACGACGGGGGAAACTTTTTCACCGAGATCTGGGCAGGCGCTTTTCCAGTCCAGTTGTTGTATAGCCCAGAGTAGTCACCTTGTGTGTAGTAGTAGAAAGCTGAGTAAGGGCGGGCGTTTTTCGGGTATATTTTCGTCAGAGTCTATTTTCGAGCACTTTTTCAAGGCGTTGCCAAGAACACATAGGTGCCGACGACGACGGCGGCCTGGGCAGAAGCTGGCTTTCTCCTTCGGCGACGGCGACAAGTGTCTTGAGTCGCTGTCCTCAACTCTGAGATCAGAATTCTAGTGATCCTCCCTCCGAGCACTAAGTTCTCACCGCAGTCCCCACTTTTTTCACTTCCAGTGAACGTTTATTCCTTCTTAGACGAAACAAAACACCTTTGCAACAAAAATGGTAAGGAATACAGAGAAGAGCCAGTGAAAACGTGCAGTGTCATAGAGTGAAGATCTACAATAGGAGAATTGTGACGGCGAATTATCTAGTTGACAAGCTCAGAAATATCAGTTTAAATGTCTCATTTCCCTCTTTTCTTTCTCTTTTTTCAACCTTAACAACCACCTCTACAATGTTCTATAGGCGAGAGGATCCGGATCCAAGTAAGACAAATCAAATTAAAGCTTTTACAATCCTGTTCAATCTTGAATGAAACTTCCAGGAAGGCCAAGCGCAGCGGCTCCAACATCTTCGCCCTGTTCTCCCAGAAGCAGATCCAGGAGTTCAAGGAAGCGTTCGGCATCATGGACACCGACAAGGACGGCATCATCTCCTCCTCCGACCTGAAGGCCGCATTCTCCGCCGTCGGCAAGTCCATCTCGGACGGGGATGCGTCCACCATGCTGGCCGAGGCACCCGGACCAGTCAACTTCACCCAGCTTGTCATGCTCTTCGCAGAGAAGATGGCCGGCGGTAAGATCTAAAAACATCATCTCTAGTTACTTTTAAAGTGTAATTGTCTCCGCTAATGTCCTGTTAAACATGGTTCTAGTCGGGTTTACAGAGAGAGGCAAGAGCTCACCCACTTGCCTTCTTTCTTGGCACGGGTGTCGAAAAAAATGAAATCGCTCTTGAGCTGCTGCTGCTGCTGAAGATCGGCTTTCCTATTTTTCCTACGTCGAAAAACTGGCCAAACACATACACTTTAAGAGTGAACTTTTTCGACTGATGAGATGTTATATGTCTCAGTTTACTAAATTAGTACACTTTATCCTTTTCTATCTGCAATTGAAGGCCTCCATTGTTTAGTCTAAAAGTTTATTATATGCATAAATAAATGATTAACTTTTCGATTCTAGGTACCGACGACGATGACGTCATCCTCAAGTCCTTCGATGCCTTCGAGGTCAGCGGAAAGATCGACGCTGAGATGTAAGAGATATTCGAGTAGTGATGTACACACTTAATTAAGGATTCACTTCTCAAGAATTACGATGGTCAAAATGAAGGATAGACGTAGAACGGTAGAAATAAGAAAATGAATACCCGAAGAGTATGGGCATGATCCTACTCAAGGAAATCTTGAATATACTGGTAGTATATTCAAAATTTCCTTGACCTACTATACAAGAGTATGGGTACTAAAGCTGTACCATTTATAATGCTGCTAATTGGTAAGCTAGAAACATTGATCTTGACTTTAAATAGAGGTAATAGAGCTCTATCAACTTCATAGACTTTTAACTTTTAGCCTGATTTTGAAGTTAAGCATGAAACAACACTAACGAATCTGTTTTTCTTCATCTTCTTCCAGGTTCCGCCACTCCCTGATGACCTGGGGTGACAAGTTCACGAGCCAGGAGGTCGACGACGCCTTCGCCGAGTTCCAGATCGAGGGCGGCAACATCGACGCCGCTCACCTCAAGGGCCTCATGGTCGCCAAGAAGGACGACGAGTAAGCCAAACGCGGGACTTTTACGTTTTACACATCGCAGAACAAACCATGAGAATGATGATGATCGTCGGACTAAGAAGGAATTTAAGCACACAGAATGAAAGACTCAAACATTGGTATGAATGAACGACTGAGAGGATGATGAAGACTTAGTGGAAGAAGATCATCTTATACACACAAGACGGGGACGCCAAAACATCGAAGACAGGGTCTTGAAGATGAAAGAAGAAGAAGAAATAAAACACTATTTACCATACCATGACCATCTATAGAATCCAACAAAACTTATATTCTTTTTGTCATATCAACTCTTTTAGGAAAGAGGTGCTCCTTTGCTAAAGAGGTGATTTTAGTGGGGACAAAAATAAAAAATGGATAAAAGAAATATACCAGAGAGATGCGCAAAAACAGCAAGGATAATTATTATTTTGAAATACATTTTAACCGTACTATGCGTAGAGAATAAAGCTACTTTTTGTACCACTTCATTCGGATATCTCCAGAGAAATCAGTGCAGTAGATTTTATTAAGAGGTTGCGTGACTTCCACTTTGAATGTTCCGCCGTCGGCCGGCTCTTTAAAGCAAGCGCTGCATCTGGGGACTTCACTTTGGTCTTTGCTCTGCAGCTTTGTCGTAGTAGCAGCGCTGGTAAAAGAACGAAGTAGCAGCACGTAATGGAAGAAGTTGTGAGAGGAGCTGCAGCAAGCAAGACCGAACAGAAGGAGCTTTAGTAGCATATCCAGGCAGTGATTTCGTGGCTTCTTCCATGTCCTTCTAACTCCCCTCATCTGTTATATGGGTAGTAAGCTGTCCAAGGGCTTCTCCTCTAAAGACACGTTGAAGATGGCGAGCCCGGTGGTGATCAGCGCCAGTGGCAAGCACGAGGCCACGCTCGTGTTCCTGCACGGACTGGGGGACACTGGACACGGCTGGGCAAGCACCCTGGCCGAGATCAGGCCCGCGAATATGAAGGTGATCTGTCCGACGGCGCCCACGCAACCCGTCACGCTCAACTCGGGTAAGTCCGGTTCAGTTTTCAGTACAAGCACATGCTGTCACGTTTGAAGAACCTAAATGTTTTAAATTTTAAAACTTTTAATGGTTTGTTGTTCCGTTTCAGGCTTCAAGATGCCCGCCTGGTTCGACCTGATGAGCCTGGACCCGGACGGTGCCGAGGACGAGACCGGCATCAAGAAGGCCAAGGCCACCATCGACCAGATCCTACAGAAGGAGATCGACAACGGCATCAAGCCGGAGAACCTGCTGCTCGGAGGCTTCTCACAGGGAGGCGCCCTAGCCCTGTACACGGGGCTCACATGCAAGCACGCCCTAGGTGGGGTCATTGCCCTGTCATGCTGGCTGCCCCTTCACAAGGAGTTCAAGCCGACCGCGGGGCGGGACCTCCGCGGCCACCAGACCGGATGACCTGCGGGTCCTGCAGCTGCATGGTGACTGTGACCCGGTGGTGCCCTTCCGCTGGGGCCAGCTGACCGCCAGTCTGCTCAAGGGCTTCATGAAGCAGCATGAGTTTAAGTCTTACCAAGGACTGGGGCACTCTAGCTCCAATGAGGAGCTGGAGGACATTTCAAAGTTCATTTCAGTGGCCGTGGGGTTGAAGTAGTGTTTTTGTCAGAGGCCAATATGTCCGCTTACAAGTTATTGGATAAAGGTTGAATAAGGTAGACGTGTAGTAACTTTTGTAGTGCTCCTAAGTTTGATATGGACGTTGCTTTCCCCCAAACTTAATTTCTTCCATTGGAAGAGGACCGATGAATAAAAGCGAATGAAAGAACGCTCTCCTATTTTAAAAGCCATTTTCCATAATAGCGTTTCCGTAGAACAAAGTTTCTCGGTTTTCTCAGCCCGCATTTCTTGTAGTGGTCTTTTAAAAAGATTATTTTAGCCTTTCTACCTTTTCCCAAACTTTATTTTGTTGTTGGTCTCTCGTTTTCGTGTTTAATATATATGATTAATGCTCTGAAAAGCAATGAATACATCCATTGATGCTATAACAGTTGATTGTACAACCAATTCTAAAAAGATATCTGATACAAAATAAATTATATATATACATACTACGATTCACAGAAACATGCTATTACGTCGCTAACCTGGAAATCTGCTCAAGTTTCGACTGGCTTAGAAAGCCAAAAGCCCATTTTCGAAAATCTTACTGCGTCAAACTAGCGAACAGACCACAAGGGAAATTATGTGTGCACGAAAACGACTGCAGAGGACATAAAAAGAAACATCAATAGACCGGCAGGTTAAAGAGGATTAATTGTGCGTTCAAAACGTCCATTAGAACATGCAAATGATGTGTTCTTTGTAAGTATCAATCTTGATATTAGCTCCGTTTTCCATGTTTAAAAAAGCCCAGAGCGGTTCATCGCTGCGTCATCCATCATGTTTTGAATGGGGGAACGATGATCGTAGGAAGAGCAGCTTCTAATATGAGCTGTAACAAAGAGTGGCGAAAAGTGAGGTCCTGATCGGCTTTGCAACTGCTGCACTGGAACTTGAGGCCCTGTTCCCTGTCAATGACCGGTATAATCAGAAAAACTACAACAGGTATAATATAGGGGTCGTTGCTGAGCTTAAGATGACTTGTTTACACACTTTAACAAATATACCGTCACTTGCTATTATAGTTCACGCTAGAATTTCCTTTCTTTTTTACGTGCGGATGGATTCAAGTGTTTTTAGGTTCGTCCGTTTTTTAGAAAGCTTTCTGCGGTGTCAGCAGCTTCTTCTGATCCAAGTTACTCTACCAGGCTATGTGACTTGTTAAAAATAATATTAGTATATTAGGCAATTGACAATGTTTGAATGCAATTTTAAGTCATTTTAAATTGATTACTTGCAATTAATTTACTGATGATCAGATTTACAATATACTAAGTTTAAACCTAACTTCCAAAGATTTAGCAATAGTACATTCTTCCCTGAATTTCAGTTATGCCTGTGTAGAAGAAAGTCACAATTTTCTATAAAAAACATTTTTTGGAAAAAAGTTTCAAATTTGATTGATTTGCAAGAGGAGTTTTTTGAGTATGATGGGGAGGGCTGCAAAGTGTTGCAAACACCGATATGTGTGAGTAACAAGGATCAGATATGTATAATGATATAATATAGATATGTCGACACTTACTCGAGTTCGACATAGCACTGTGTCTGTCAAACTAAGTGACGATGTGATAGTTTACTAACATACATTTTACTGTAATTTATGTAAGAATTAGTTCCCCCCATATGTTTCAAATTATGTTATATTACCTGAAAGCATATTTATTGTTTAGATGACATATCTTGGAGCAGTTTCAAATTCATCCAAAGCATGGTTTACCATAAAAAGCCCAAACTTTTGGCAGCAAACTTTCCTTTTATATTTAAACTCTGCAGGAAAGGAAAACCTCCGACCACCAAGTTTAGGATTAAGACGACGCTTTTAATTTCGTGTCGTTTTAATTAAGTGGGATTAAATATGGGATTAGTTTGAGTCTTTTGTCATTTCGGTGAGCGTCGAAACAACTTTCTGCGGAAGAACGCTTTCAAGCTATTAATCATATGAACTTCCGTCAATCTTGGATACTTTATACTAACTGCAGAAAGTAAGTGAATGGACATTAGCAGCCCTGCATGTTGTCTGAATTCTGAATGTAACTTATGTAAGTAGGGGCCAAGATAGATAATATGGTAGGGGCTATTTACCCTTAGCCCTGGGTAAGCCTTAGGACATAAATAGTACTGTCTATGCCGTATATATAAGGCTTACTATGATTACCGAGTAAAAGCTGCGTTATCTACAAAATTTGTGACATTACGGCATTTCTCTAGTAGGATCAGTAGCGACGCCGAGGGAATATCTGATGATCGGACTGACCTTTACAAGACAGAAACCATTATCGAACGGAAGTTGACACGAAGAAAATCATGCAGCCTTCTCAAAGACTACGAAAAGTCAACCTTAAGAGATTAAGAGACACGCAACAACCATGTTTAATACTCTTTATCTACTCTGATAGATCTCAAATATATTTCTTATTATCATCATAATATAACTCGTTTTTCCTCTTTAATAAATGTTCGTTTGTCCTCAGGTCGTGTTTGTATAACAATATGATAAAACGTGACCAAAGACCGGCAGCTCGTCAAATCAACATAGGAGTCGGCATATTTCAACCGTTGTTCGCAGTTTGTTTCTCTTTCTTACACCTTCTTCAGTTGCCTTCAGAATGTATGCATGGATGTCGATGTCGTTATATAGTAATATGAGTTGTTTACTTGGCGGCCTTCTTCTTCTTCTTCTTCTTCTTGCCACCCTCGGCGGGCGCGCCGTCAGCGGGCGCGGCCTCCTCCTTCTTCTCCTCGGTCGCCTCCTCCTCCTCCTTCTTCTCCTCGCCGCCGCCGGCAACGAACAGACCGATGACAGCCTTGGACGCGATGAAGCCGTCGTCGTCGACCTCGAACTCGCCGAAGATGTCGTCGACCTCGGCCTGGGAGAACTTGTCTCCCCAGGTCATGAGGGCGTGGCGGAACATCTCGGCCTCGATCTTGCCGTCGTTCTCGTACGCCCTGAAGGCCTGGACGATCAGGTCGTCGGGGTCGTTGGAGCCTGAAAGGAGAAGTATGTTTTAAACACGAGAAAATATATTGTCCATTGAGCATGCTAAAAGTAGACTCCCCCTAGCGGCCATTTCCCGAAGCTTTCTTTTCTTTCTTTCTTCTTACCGCCGGCCATCTTGTCCTGGAACATCTTGATCATGGCGTCGTAGCTGCAGCTGCCGCCGACCTCTCCGAGCATGTCGTCGAGCTCGCTCTCGTCCATGAGCTTGCCGACGTTGTCGAAGGCTCCTCGGAGGTCGTTCTTGTTGATGGTGCCATCCTTGTCAATGTCCATCAGGAGGAAGCACTCCTTGTACATGTCAAGCTGCTCCTGGGAGAAGCCGCCATTGTCGCCCCTGGAAGAACAGAAAGGTTGCTACAGAACATGGTCCAAAAGTTCCGGTGATTTCTTCATTATGTTCTCTTTAAATTGTCGGCAGATTCAAATAAGGCATCTCCCACATGGGAGGATTCGAAAGAGTATACTCGGAGTATACTCTAATAGTTGGGGGAAAAGGAAAATCCTCCGGAGTATACTCCGAGGAAACTCTGGAGGATTTTCCTTTCTTTTTACTCGCGCTCCCCAGCTGCGTAGGCCAACGATCCTCCTCGCACTCGCGTATTTTGAGAGGATTTTAAAAATACCCGGAGTATACTCTGCGTAAAGGGAGGATACTCGGAATATACTCGGGGTTTCCTCGGAGTATACTCAGAGTATACTCCGTTGTTTTCCTCCAGTCTGGGAGAGGCCTAACTGTGACTGGCTTTTAACTGGTTAGCTCCAAAAGGCTTTAAGTTACAATATATCCTGATAGTATTCAACTTTCGCTGCCTAATATACTATTTAGTGTGTTGTTTTATAAGATAATTTCAATTAATAATCGGTATAAAATCCAAGTTCTTGGAAGCTAGGATTATTATAGTTTGTACAAAAATTGAGTTTTCGTGGTTAACCGAGGTTTTCTTAGGTCTATGGAAGTACCAGTCTACGACTATGCTTAATGCTTCTCATTACTACCATAAGAAGTGTTAAAACTAAAGACTGTGCTCCAACTCCTTATGCGAAGGTAACTTTTGATTGTATTCTGGTTACTTACTTGCCCATGTTGACTGCCTTGAGTTGCTGCTCTCTCGACTATGCCTAAACAACTGAATTCTGGGCAGTGGCAAGTGGGCTTGCATCGACTTTGCCAAAGACGAATACAATCGCCCTTAGTTGGGCAGGCAGTCCAATTCCACCTAGAAAGCAGAGGAGCTATTTTTGTACAGGATGAAGCGAAAGTTTACAATAGCCGAGGGAGAGTAGGCGTTAAAAAGCTTTCTTCTCTCAGTGTACAAGGCCTGAGATATCTGCCTCCTCAGCCAGCCCAAGCTGTACAGGTGCCCAAGAGAACAAGAGGAAGACTTCTCTTGAGCTCTACACTTGCTTTGCTTTCTTCCCTTCGATGAGTCAGACTCTTGGAGTGTAAGCGGCGATCTCTAGTATTGTGGGCCAAGAATGTCTCTCCCGAGGACAAAGGTCGACCGTCTCTGTAACAAAATAAATGGACAGTTTGCTCAATGTTTTCTGATCCGAGGCCAAATCTTTATTTGTTACGGAGACCATGAGAGGTTATGTGAATTATTAAATCAATGAGAGTAGTTGTAATAATGATTTTGGGACATTCCATTGAACGCGATATTGGATTGTATTTTGGACCGCACAATGGGTTGGTACTTGGTACACACTGGTTTAAAAGGTTTAAAAAGGGCTTTATTGTGTTTCCATAGCAGGATGTTGAAATTGAACCAAAACTCCGAAGATATTAATACTATCTTGCTCGAGAAAATACATTTTAATGCGAGAATTCAGTTAGTGCTAATATTTCCCTATAGTTTTAAATGCATATCTCCATATTATTATGGCACTAACCACATGATATTATCTTAAATATATATATCAACTGTGACTGTGAGCTGTATTCTCTCTAATACAATACCACTGTGCACTGCTCACTTTTGCCATTGTCTGAAATCCATTCTCCCCGATTACTTGGCTGGATCATTCACGCGGGCTAACTCAATTACGAGCGACTGCTGAAAAGAAGGGAAGATAATGTTATAATGCATCCATGTTAAAAGCCTTTTAACCAATTTATGTGCTCTACACTCGCATAAATCTTGTTCTATTTTGATGTTAAACGATCGATTTTTATTATTCCATCTGTTGGGTAATTCACTGCGATTCACAAAAGTACACAAAACGTCTTTTGAAAATATCATTATCAAAAAAGTCAAAAACGTCCATCAATAAAAAAGAATCAACAAATAAATAATAAATAATCTGACAGGAGAAAAGACTTTTATTGTTATTTGCCAGACGATTTCTATGCTCGATTTTTGTTAAAGAGATTCAGTGTCTAGAGCTAGAGAGAAAAAGCTTTTTTGGGGTGGGGGACAAAAGAAGAGAGTTGATGCTAAATTTAGTCAATGATATTCAGTGGCAGAAAAGGATATTATTTGAATACCCATGGTCAATCCATTTATATAAGTGCTATTATTTACACTTTCTACTCATAGTTGAATTACTGTTTATTGAGATAAGGCCGTAATACCGTCGTATACCTTTACGTATGATCTGCACTTTACCATCTAGCAACCAGACCAAAAGTTTGTTTAATCATTATTATAATGCAATTTGTAACTTTCTCATTAAGTTTCGTACCATGTCTTGCAAAACCCAATGTTCTTTAATTAAGTGCTGTTTAAAAAGTATTTGTAAATCTAATGCTGCTATAAAAAATATAGACGTTATTTGGCCACCTCTCGTCTCACCTGCCCGTTCGCCGTTCTGTGTTCACCGAAAAACGGACCGACGAACGGGTCCGACCATTGAAATAGGACAACAAATATTTACTTAAACCTCCTTGGGACCGACCAAGGAGGTTTAAGTAAATATTTGTTGTCCTATTTCGATGGGACCGACGAACGCAGAACGGCGAGCGGCGAACACTCAGTATAAGTATTAGTTCTGCCTCCTTCCAAAGAAGCAGACCCATCAGCTCATGTAGTAGAGCGCAAGACAGTGGATCGGAAGGATGTAGGTTCGAATCCCCGAGCTGTTCTTCATTTTTAATTTTTAAATTTTACTGCCTCCTTTTTGTAGTTTAAATTTTATGGTTCCTATTAAAGATACCCAACTACGTAGTCCCTATACCTACGTAGGGCGTCATTAGTAAGGATTGCTTAGTCATCAGTGCAGTGGTAATAATTTTCCTGTGTTCGCCGTTCTGCGTTCTGCGTTCGCCGTTTGTCGTTCGCCGTTCCCCCTTATATTATGAGACGATAGGTGGCCGGATAGCGCTTATATTGTACTATAAAAAAGGGGGTGTGATTTGTGCGTGTAAAATTGAAAAGCTCTATTCGGGAATAATATCATAATTTTGTTATATAAAAAGTCATATTAGACCGTTTTAACATTAATAAATTAAATTACTCTAGTCGAGTTACATACTATTACGTATTTTAGAACCTGTGGAGTATACTTACTTTAACAACTTCTAAGACTTCATTGAAAATATTCCTTTTTCGAACTCTAACTATATAATAAATGGAAAAGCATTTACTCCAGTTAATCAGCAAACAAGCCACCAGGTGCAACCCGCCTTAGCTCGGCCAAGCGTCGACGGGCAAACCGTCCTTAGCGC